>VXBI01013155.1:67008-89771 GCA_013397375.1 Toxostoma redivivum | reverse complement strand
CTGCCGCAGAGCCCACCACGTGGGCTAGTCGGGGGACACACACCAGGCGGTGTGGGGTGGTGGGCAGCGACAAGTGAACATCAGGGTCCTAACTTCAGCCATCGTCAGTGAACTTAAAAAGTGGTCCAACAAAATAGAAAAATCACTCTTGCCATAGACAAAACCCAGTACTGCATTTTGAAGTGCTGGGAGCAGTCCTTTATTATAATGCAAGATATTCAGAAATACTTTTCTTGCTGTGCTGGTTTTGGCTGTGATAGAGTTAACTGCCCTCGCAGTAGCTGGTCAGTAACTACGTTTTGGGTTTGCTGCAGAACAGTGAGCGTAACACAGGCAGGTGGTACTTGCTGCTGAGCAATGGTTACACAGATTGAAGGCTTCTCCTCCTCCTCGCACCACTGCTCCACCAAGAGAGCTGGGGCTGGGCAAGACACTGGCAGAGGGCACAGCCAGCACTGATGAACCCAGCTGAGCAGGATCTCCCACATCCTGTAGAACTGTGCTCCGCAAAAAGACTGGGGAGGAGGCTCTCTGATGCTCAGGGACTGACCAGGCTTTGGTTGGTTGGTTGGTTGGTTGGTGGTGAGCAATTGTTTTCAGCAGCATCATTTCTCTTGCTTGGATTTTACTGATCTCTGTTATTTTCCTCTTCATTATCACTACTATCATTATTACTGTTATTTTTATTTCCATTAGGGAACTATTTTTATCAGAACTCATTGCTTTTCTCACTCTTATCCTTGCAATTCTCTCCTCCCATTTGACTGTGTGGGGAGAGAGCAAGCAGCTGTGTGATGTTTAGTTGCCATCTGGAGCTCAGTCATGACAGTGTTGATGGCTATTCTCAGTTGGATAAAACTTACTTGTTGGAATCTATGGAAAGAGAATTCCCAAACCTCCCTCTTCCTGACAATGCTCAGTACTAACAGAAAACTGTATGATAATCTCTAGCTTTCTCAAGGAAA
The DNA here is from genome assembly GCA_013397375.1 of Toxostoma redivivum. Lineage (NCBI taxonomy): Eukaryota > Metazoa > Chordata > Aves > Passeriformes > Mimidae > Toxostoma > Toxostoma redivivum. Next base: position 88,806 of record VXBI01013155.1, on the reverse strand, counting down.
AAGGAGTCCTCTAACCTTCTTCTCAGCTCTAAAATGGCAGGTTTTCCATACAGCAACATGAATACTACCAGTTGCTGGCCACTATTCTGATTGCCTCCCCATCCTGTTTCCTCCCAAAGAATTATGGAAGTTTCAAGTGTCATACCTATTCTGCAAAGAGGCTGTCAGCATTATTAGGAATTTTCAATAATACTCATACATTGATCATATAATACTCATATAATACTCAACTAATGCTCATATATATCCTCACATATCACCCAGAATGTTTTCATACTTGGAATTATTTGAAGAAAATTGATTATGCTTGAACTTTATAAGTTTGACAGACAAAACATAACATTTAAATTTCACCAAGATTAAATTAGATTGCTGATTCTAGAAATGTCCAAAAGCATCAAAAGCAATTAATGCTTTATGGCTTCTCACCTATTAAATAAATTCAACCTCATATGTGCAAGCTGCATTCAACAGCAACTACTGGATGTAAATCAGTCAACTATCAGCTGTGAACTATGGAAAAGTTTATGTCTTGCTTTTGATTATGAATTTCACATGTAGTGAAAAAGAAACTAACTTCAGTAAGCAGCTGCTCTTGCTTAGCTGTCTGTGCATTAGGTAAGAGACAGAATTTCTTCTTTAAATACATTTATGTTAAGTGCAGCTTCCTGTGGTTTATTAACAAAGCTGGAACTGCTCCAAGATTAAATCTACATTAAAAAAAAACCTAACAACCAAACAAAAAAACCCCCAAAAACCCAAAAAACCAACAACCTCAAAACCAAAACAAAAAGAATTAACAATTGCTCCCTTATCATGATTAACACACTCCTACTGAACCCCATAGTCTCACCACACTGTTTCAAATTAAAACACTTAGTATCTGAAAAGTATTGGCTAGAAATCAGTAACTTCATCTCACTGACAATATAAGGAAAGATTTGACTATTCATCTATAAAAAGCTACGTTTTGAAACAAACAAACAAAAAAGCTTGCTTGAATACCTGTCAAATATAATATATTCAAATTACTTTCTTCTGTGGATAACTTTTTCTCAAGTTCATTCAGAAGAAAATACATGGCACATCAATTAAAAGACTAAAGCTGTAGCAGTGTGCCTGAAAAGAAATGCATTAGGGACTACATTTTCTTATCAAACATGTAAATATCCAAATTAAATGCTGCCTAAAAAAAGTGGAACTTTTCCCCAACTCACAGCAGTAGTTAATTACTCCTGCTATTAGTGCTACCCATAGACATGGGTGTTTCATTCTACAAACTATGATGTATTTTCTTGTTTGTTAATGCATATCTTCATCAAATCACCAACCCACTTATTCTTTCAAATTAGGTGCACAGCTACACCATTTCCGTTGAAAAGTGCTAGTTCAGCTGACAGGGACGTTACACTTAACAGCTCACCAGCTAAAGTATCTGAACAAGTCTGTTAGCTTTACCTACTCATTCATGGCCAGCTGCCTGTAACATAAATCCACTACTTATGTTAAAAAGGCTATTGCCAGCATTGCCCCCAGGAACAAAAACTCCACAGTAAAAAAACCCCAAACAGAATCACAGTAAGAGACATGCAGTCAAACTAACGAACATTGGTCTTCCTTACAGTGACCATAAAACATGTAGATATGACTGTAATATTGTACATAAGTACAATAAGTACTTTAAAAATATTTAAAATTAACTGGCAAATCAATGGGTTTGTCAGCATAAACAATATTTAATTGCACTTGGTTACTAATCTAACAAATGACTTTTTTAGCAGACCATATGCTTGTCTTAAAAAACAGGAGAAAAAAGTTTTCACCAAGTCAACACTTCAAAGTCTAATTAGCACAAGCTGTTCTGAAGAGAATCATAGACGACTTCCAGGAAAAACAAGTTTTGTCAGTTGTCTGTGAATCAGCAGCTCTTAAACACAGCAGTAATCAAAGCAAGACGGTTAACAATCAGAAATCTCAAATACAAAATCTCAAATACAAAATAAATATTCCTGGGAATATTTATTTTTCTCTTTTAAAGTGAGAGATATAACAGTGAGGACAAATGTACCTATGTGTATGTATGTTGTATCTTCATAAACACACATCACTGCAAAACATCAGAAAAAATAATACAATACAACCAAATCAGCTTCTGTTGCATTATTCCCAAATGTAACTTAAATTTTATTCATGTCCTTAGTAATTTTATGATTTATATACATCTTAGAAAATCCATGCTTTCAGGAGAACATCAATAACTACACTGATTTATATGTACTAATAAGTATGTGATTTTATGTTACAGAATAGATTATTAAGTTTACTCTTATACTTTGAAAGAAACTGCTGCAGTTTAATCCTTAGACCAGGGAAGAAGACTGAAAATAGAGAGCGTGTATGTATGCCATAATTGCAAAAATAAATTCTGAATGTGTGTTTATACAGTTTTTGGTTTTTAGTCCACAGGTCTCTAAGATGATGTTATAGGGATGGGATGGCAAAAGTGCTGGAAGGTACTTATCTTCTTCTAAAATGAAGCCCACATGGAAAAAATTTCTTCAAAGATGAACACACAGAGGAGACAATAAGTAAATTTTCCCCACTGCCCATTCCTGGCCTTTGCTGATAAGGGATGTAGGGATGCCCTGAGCTAAGGATTGCTGCAACTACTGTCAAGTTCAACAGTCAGCAAAGTACGTATTCTCTGAATTTGGGTATTCCTTCTCACCTGCACCTACCTGGGTCCATAACTTGCCATGGCAAATAAGTCCAGTGTAGTTGCCTACAACAGTACATATTTATCTTTTAATTAAGATTGCAGAGGGGGTATGGTAACTCAAATCCATAGCTCAATTCATCTACTCAAAGTGATATATTCCCTCCTAGACCTCCGTCAGCAATTGCAATGAATCAACTGAGAAGATCTAGTGAATTTAGCAACTCCCATGGCAGAAGCCATTTACATGTATTGGCATCTTCCATCCCACTGCATACCTTACTTACTCTTGTTCTACTACAGTCTTTCAGATATAGTTACAGTCAAAAGGACTACTGTACCATGAGTTAATGGAAGATTAACATAATGATTTTTCTGTGGCTTTTTGTTCTTTCCTAATCGGTCCTAATGTTCAGTTTACTCAGTGAGGACTAAAGGGTACATTGGGAAGAGCATTGCCAGCAGGCTGAGTGAGGTGATCCTGCCCCTCTACTCAGCTCTAGTGAGGCCACATCTGCAGTGCCATGTGCAATTCTGGGCCCCAAGAAAGACAAGGAGCTACTGCAGAGGGTCCAGTGGGGGACACAGAGGTGATTTGTGATCTGGAGCATCTAATGAGGAGAGACTGCAGGAGCTGAGCCTGTTTAGTCAAGAGAAGGTTGAGCAGGGACCTCAGGGATGGCAGGTGCCCAGAAGATGATGCCAGATTCTTTTCCACGGTGCCCAGTGACAGGACAAGGAGCAATGGGCAAAACCAAAATACAAGAAAAACATGAGGAAAAGCTTCTTTACTTAGAGGATGTCAGAGCACTGGAAGAGGCTGCACAGGGAGGTCGCGGAACCTCTCTCTCTGCAGATTCAACCCCATCTGGATGTGTTTCTTTTTNGTGAGGTGATCCTGCCCCTCTACTCAGCTCTAGTGAGGCCACATCTGCAGTGCCATGTGCAATTCTGGGCCCCAAGAAAGACAAGGAGCTACTGCAGAGGGTCCAGTGGGGGACACAGAGGTGATTTGTGATCTGGAGCATCTAATGAGGAGAGACTGCAGGAGCTGAGCCTGTTTAGTCAAGAGAAGGTTGAGCAGGGACCTCAGGGATGGCAGGTGCCCAGAAGATGATGCCAGATTCTTTTCCACGGTGCCCAGTGACAGGACAAGGAGCAATGGGCAAAACCAAAATACAAGAAAAACATGAGGAAAAGCTTCTTTACTTAGAGGATGTCAGAGCACTGGAAGAGGCTGCACAGGGAGGTCGCGGAACCTCTCTCTCTGCAGATTCAACCCCATCTGGATGTGTTTCTTTTTCACCTGCTCTAGGTGAACCTGCTTTTGCAGTGGGATTGGACTGGAGGATCTCCAGAAGTCCCTTCCAACCCTAATAATTCTGGGATTTTTGGAGAATTGGCCCTTACACTTCTTTGATCTCTTTCCTCAGTGGCAACAAAGTCAGTGACTTCATATATATATAGGCTAAAGACTAGTATTTTTCTTAATAGGCAGTATTTTGTCTATACTTCTATCTTCTCTTTCACTTCCTTTTGAGTATCTTGTTATCTGTGAACAATTCTTTTTGTCAGTTTTATACTGAACTATCCAGAATGCTTCAAAATATGAAAGCATATGCAGGCTACCACTATTTCTAGTTTATGATGCAAGGCAGCTCTGAACTCAAGCATATTTTCTTGTAGTATAAAAACTGACAAACATGTTTTCTTTTTTAACTTGTAAGACACATATAAAAATTCTTTAAAATGAAAAGGAAAATATTTAATACCTAACACACAGTAACAGAGTCACTGAGTACAGTCAGTATACTTTTAAAATCTTAAATCTTTTAATTGCCCACTTTTTTTTTTTAAGGGCAACATCACCAAGTGAAAAACTTGTTAATAAAAATACGCATGAACAGGAAAAGACACAGATGTAGAAGAAAACGGCATAGTCTTAAATGAAAAGCAGAAAGTCATAAATCTGAGAAAGTCACAACTTCCTTTTCTCCTCATTTAACCTTCTTTCTGTAATCTAGAAAGAGAAAAAAACCTCAACTTGAATAGTTTGTATATAATTAGTGTTGAATAGGTCCTAAATTATTCTACTCAGAAAAAAATATGAAAAATTGGATACGAAGTTTTATGCAATAAACATTTTTCTTTGCTTATATTTTCTCATACTACGAACATCAAAGAAAAACTAAATGTAACCTTTCTAAGAAGTAACTCAATCTTCTAAGAAATTAGTCTGCTTTAACTTCCTCATGGCATAATTTTCACAAGCAACTTTTCTAGATGTTTGTTTTCCATGGCATAGAAAATTAATAAGAATCTTGATCTAAATTTATGAATTAAACATTTGGACAGAAGTAGAAATGTCTATTTTTGGGACACAATAAAGACTTTCAGTCCTTAAATCACCTGGGCAAATTATAAGAGTGCCTTATGAAACCTTCATGCAACTGCTGTATACAATCAAGTAAGATGTGACTTCGAAGACACCTCACTTATTTGGCAACAAAACTGAATGAGGCTCAACTAGTACAGTTTGTTACTTAGAGAGCCAGCAAGAGGTTTCATGCTTAGCATGAGAACAGCTCTTACCAAATACATGCATAAATAAGGTAATCTTGAGGATATGCTTTTCCAGAAAGATTGGACAGACATGGATTGGGTGGACGTGGACAGATATACAGCTTACTTTGAATGATTATCACATGCCCCAGATCATGAGTTTGGGCCTGCTTCCTACCATAAAACTGTTTATGTACACCAATAAATGTTTTTTTTACACTACAAAATGATGAGATGATGACAGTGAACACTGCAGTACACCACAGGAAGCAATTTTAACAACTCAAACTTGGTTTCTGCTTCACAACTTGTTCTACAATTACATTTTCTTTAAAGGTGGTCAATGTGACAATGTTGCTTGGCAGTCTTTCAGGCTTTCCCACACAAAAACCTAAGGAAAGACTGCTATGAATGGATCATCACAATGACTGGGAAATACATAAATCAAAGCATACACTTCCCTTTTACTTCCTTACCTTTGTGACCACATGCACCACTACTCCAGACTGACACATACACTTGTGTAGTACTACATGGTGTGCATGGTATGAAGGCTGTTATCTTATTCATTTCACTTTCTCTACACTTCTGTGCACATACATATATCTTTATTTAGCCCATCTTTCATTTTTCTTTACCAAGCCTGCTTTTCTTAAATAAACCTGTTTATTTAAAAAAATTCCCTTTTGATTTCTGATCAGTAAACATCTAAAAGAGGTGTGGTGGGCAAGGGTGATGTATTTATGAAGCTGAGCAAAGAATGTAGGAAAAGACTGACCACAGCTGCTGCAAAGAAAACTGAACCCAAGAGAGACTGAAGAGCCAGTTTTAGATAAATGCCTATATCAGTTCAGTGGATTAACTGCTTGTGGAAATGTTTATCCTTGAGTTAATCAAAAGAGTGTGAATGGCTTGTTAACTGTCCCAGCATATGGTAAGTGCATATGTAGCTCAGCCAAAAGAGAGTATAAAAACTGAATAACTGACAAAATGAACTTTGAACAATGGGTTTGAGCAGGCTTTAGCACACATATTCCTTCCCAGCACCAGGGGATGCTCAGCATTGTGACAGTGAGCACATGAGGGCCAATAGTGAGAATGAGATTTGTACTCTGATCCCATGGTATATTGCAATGGCTATACAATTGTTTGCACTGATTTCAGTATACTGCCATATCATTCTGCTAAATCAAAATCCCATATAACATCAAATGTTTTCAGCTAAGTGTATTTTGTTTTAAACATTAAACCCTCTTCATGTGGAATACATAACAGAACCTGGTCACAGAATTCTGACCCTCATGCATTTCATTGCTCCCCACAGTGGGTATTCTTTCAAAGACAGAAGAAAATGTAATACTATTCTATACAGCATCCATACAGAGCTAGTCTTTTCTAAAACATATTCTCTTCCTTGTTGTTTTCAATTTGAGTCTAGTTCTGTTCACTTGCTGGAAACTAATCCCATGTCAGAGCATGTAGTAGCTCTTGAAACTATCAGGAAGCAAGTGGGACCACTGTGAACATCTGGAATATGTAAGTGGCTATCTGTGTTTAATAGTGCCACACAAAAGCTTGATATAGGAGTTCTTGAAAGTGAAAATTCTCTGTGAAGCTCATTGAAGAGCCAAATTACTCCTCAGATAATTTAAAAATAAATGTAAAAATTGTAAAAGCAGATAACAGGAAGAAAGTATGAGACTTGCATTTTTCCTTCTAGAATACTTTTTTAGAAATAAAACACCTGATATATGGGAACAAATATTCCATGCTTTAACAGCCTGATTTGTGTTGGACGACTTATATCTGGTATTTTTCCATTCAAAAATCTGTAAGAAATAGAAGGCATAGATTTGCTAGGACAAGTATTTAAAAAGACTTAACTTTAACAAAAAGAGAGAACAAGTTAATTTTCTAGCCCAGTGTAATTGCGCAAAATGATTTGGAGGCTGAAACTGAAGTTTCTCCTAGGGTATGACTTTAAAAGGGAAAGTAAAAACAACAGCTTCTAGTCTGAATTCAAAGGGAGATAAAAAGGCAAGTGAAATTTTAGTTTACCAAGAATACTGTAGTATAAGAAATCACAGTATGAATACCTGCTACCATTAAGAAAGAAAAACTGACCTCATTTGATCAAGACAACTCTTTCTAATAATTTCTTACAGATTTGCTCTCAGATGCTTTCTAGCTGCTGCTAGTCATTTCAATTACCTTTTGAAAATATAAATTCAATCACTATTTAAACATATTTTTATAAAACCAACATACAGAAAGACTTGGTCAATTAAAAAATATATTAAACATCTGGAAGACATTAAAACACCCCAACATTTTCTTTTAAAGTATTTTTTTTTAAATCTTATCATTTGATGTCATGGGCCCTGGCTTAAGGAAGTAGGAAGCACAGTGCATAGAAACAGCATGTTGATAAAAATGCTGTTGTAAGTGTAGGTTTTAGACTTTTAGAGGAACTATGCAGGGGCTTTAAAAGTTACCCTAGTTTTCAAGATCAGTTCTGGAGCAGCCTGTATTTTCCAAATGGGAATTTGACATCACTTCTGTAACCTTAAAAAGATTGTGCTGGCCGTAAAATTTGAGTGCATATGTCATTTCAAAATTTAGTGTCCTCCATTATTTGTAAATAGAAAAAAGCAAAAAAGCAGAAAATAATAAGTGCACTCCTATTTTAATGCAAATGCTGTATGTTTACAACTCTCTCTTGTCTCTGATTCTGCCTCTGAAAAAAAATTCACTCTCTCCATAAAAATTGTGATGACTAAATGTAATCCTGGAATACAAGATGGTAAAATTAGTTTTCAGAATTGCTTCTGCTGCTGTGCCTTAGGAGTTCACTTTAACATATTTTAGAATACTATGAGCCTACAACTCTATACACTTGGATCAAAATCTATTAGCATCACAGAGTAAAATATATACTGGAATTAATTAAGAATTATGTCACTCCGGCCAACCAGTGAAAATATTCACCCAGGTGCTTATCTCTATTCTTGCCTTCCTGACATCTGGGTTTCAGTTCTCACATTCATAAAGTGTGCAGCTGCTAAAGCTGCCCCCAAGTTCTGTACATCTACACACATTGCAACACCTTTGAATTTATCTCCTGTCTCATTCCATCAAATAGGTTTTCTTCCTGAATATGTTTCCCAGGCTTGTGTAACATCAATTCCCCTTACCAGTCTGAGCTACTCATAATATATCACTGATGCTTTTCCTGGTCTTAAATACAGCCGTGATACCCTATTAAGCTGATTCACCTGTAACTTAAGTTTCTAGTGCCTTCTTGCTAGTACCATCCTCTATGCAACAAACCAGTGTGAAATCACTCACATAATTTTCATCCTATAATACATTATTTACACCTATTTTTTTCCTGCAACAAACTAGGAGGAAAACAACACTGTCTTGCTTTCTTCTGCAACTTATTTTATTCAACGAATGTTATGGAAATGACACTGTTACAGAAACATAATATTGCCCCTTGACACACAAGGCTTCAGCACAGTAAAACATTTCCTCACTTTCTGCAACCTGAATGATTCCTATAAAACATTTCTCACGTTCTTATGATAGACTCAAAAGTGATATGAAAGTGATTATTTCACTGTTGCTGAGATCACACTTAAAGAAAATATTCAGGATTTTTCTTCCCATTTTTAATGGGGTGCGCTCTCTTCTATGTGAGCGAAGGGGTAGTTAGTGGGATTGAAAGATGTATTAGTCTGGTTTTTCTTTGATTTTTAGCATAATGTACTACTCCATGGCCAAAGTTTTTGCAGTTTGTGCTATTTAAGATTTTTGTGTGAAACTGTACTTTGTTTCATGACAGATGCACTATAAGAACGTGATTGATATTGGAGTTGTTTATAGCAGAAAGTACTAGCACATCTTCTAGGAAATGTGAATTGAAGAGCCAATTGCTCCTTTATACAGAAAACAAGAACCAGATATTGATGCATAGCTTAGTCAGTATCTTTTGATAAAAGAACAAAGGAAAAGCTATCTTGAGAAGGGTCTTCCACCATAACTCTTTTCAGCTAAAATAATTTTATTTAGAATTACTACTGTTATCTGCAGATATCATCCTGTTTTTTGTCTACATTGTTATAACTAAGGCTATATGTTGTTCCATGCTGTATTATCACATGTAATGAAAGCGTTTATGCTGCCCCAGTAAGAGTCAGTGTTAACTGGTCAATGGCACGATCTGATGAGTTTCTTTAAGTCCATGTCTCAATATTCTTGCAAATTCTTTTCAATTCATAAATTTCTGGAGTGTGTTGGAATAATTCTCAGGAAGTCTAAGTTCAATGAAAGCAAGCTAAACAGACTGAGAGTATCAGGTCTTTCTTCCTTCAGGGTACCCATTATCCAAAATTACCTTTGCAAAGTCTGCAAGATGCAGGTAATTGAGAGCTAGAATGCAGCATTAGCTCCGCTTGAGAAATCAGAGTAAAAGAAGACTTACTTGATGTTTTATTCAGTGTTGTGTACTATCATCCTAAGAACATAAAAACTTCAGTATAGACTCAAACTATAAAAAAAACCCCCTTGATTCCACTTTAATGTCACAAAAGGGAGCTATGAAATGGATTCAAACCGAAAGTCTTCCCAAGGACATTTAAATGAAGAGTAAGACTTGGCCTTATCCCTCTATTCTATTCTGCTGACATTTGTGGAGCACTTTTCCTTGTGTTTTGACACAGAAACTGATGCATAAGTCACAAGGAGCTTCATTAGTCACAACGAGCTACCTGTCTCTCTGAAAGCATTGTTCTGAAAACATTTCCACTAATAAACACCAGGATTTTCTAGTGCGCAACAGTATATGAAGTTGACTATTCACGAATAACTTTGCAAATGTTTCTTTTGAAGGGATAAAGACACTATACACAAGCATATCCATGAAGAGCTGAACCAAAGACTAATATTAGCAAAATGGATGGCCAGCTACAAAACAGATATTTTACAGCCATATATTTTGAACACCTTTAATTTGTAATTTGTGACAGCACATTTTTTTTTATTATTTTTAAAATCTAATTGTATGCATGACACATTAAGCGAAGAACCATTCTTTATGCAAACTAATCCAGAGTATATACTGGTATTATAGAATATAGAGTAACTTATAATTGATGCATGATTATTTACAGCTCCATCCCACATGATTTTATATTTTTCATATAAAAAAGCCATAAAAGATGAGTGAAGCTGTAAAATCCAGGAGACAATGAAAGACATTTTTAAGTGCTCACAGCTGCTTGGACCTGGTTCAGTTTTTCAACAATTTCAATTAATAGAGTGACACAAAACATAATTCACTGTTTAATGCACTGAGAGGGTCACTAAATCACTCGTGCTTTTATCTTTTGCAATCTGATTAGAAAAAATGGTAAATTTTCTCCTGGTGGAGAGATTTTGCCTTAACCTAAGTAAGCCATGCCCACTCTTCTGCTTCGTATCTCACTGCCCTGCCCCATCCTTGGTATGAACATCTCTTGTGTACCATGGCAGTGTTGCTCTGAAGCTTTACCCATTTTTTCACTTCTGCATCTGGCATGCCTAAGTGAAGGAACCCCACATGAAGTTAGAAAGTACACACTACTCACAATACAATAATGAATTACTGTGATAATTAACTTGCCATTTCCTTCTCTTTTCTTTAACAGATAGTAAGCATTCACCATTTAATATATGAGATTCTTCTATCCTTACTTTGGAGTGCCTTTTTCTGATGGACACGGGAATTTTGTCTAAGGACAAAATTCTGAACTGAAGTATTCAAGGTTGAAACATAAATATTTTAAATGCTATTCAGTGTACTGTTAAAATTTTTACATATAATACATCTCTCTACATTTCAAATTCCTTTGAAAGAGGATATTAAATACCTCAGCTAAGTTGAAACTAAACACAGACAACACAATAAAATTAAAGATATACCTAGAGATGAACCAGCATAATCCGTAGAAAATGACAAATTTTACTGCATTTTCACAGAAAGATTATGAAATTACAAGAGCCTGTGGATAATACTAAGGCATATTACACCACCCTTTCCTCAAGTAAAGAACCAAATTCAGAGCTTGATCTTGTAGCTGAATCCACTGGGATTTAAACATATGCTAAGAACAATGATCACATGTTAACTAAATGAGAAAGAGCACAACCAAATCTGAACTGGAATGTGTAACATGAATTAGATATAGATCTAACCTAATAGTAATTACTTCAATAAATGAAAAAAATGTTGTCTAGCCTAAGAATTATTTCAAGACAGAAACTATTGGAAAAATTTCATTTCTTTAGTAACTAAGGAATGATTGCACTTTTAATACTATCTTAACTATAGTGCATTTATTTTTCATTTAGAACTATTACACAAATAAATAGCTATTATACAAATAAACAGTATCAAAGCCAACCATACACACCAACACTATCAACAAATACACAGAATTATCCTGCACATCAAATGAGCAACATGTTTCAGCCTCAAAAATTCCTTGAACTAGAACATCCAGCGGTTAACATAAGTTCAATACAGAATGTCAGATTTTCTCAACTTTATCTAACATTTACATAGATCTCATTGTAAACATCTGAAATCATGCGTAGACATGAAAATTAACCCTCCCATCCTCCTAAACACAAAGGCTCTACTACTTCCTGAGACTGACTATTAACACATAGCAAGAAAGCAGTATGTAACCTTTGTGATATAATCTGAAAAACAAAACAGAAAATACCCTTTTTCCATTTCTTTTAGCTTTCTAAATACATTGGCTAACTACTTCAAAGTAAAATTATAAAAAATAATGAAAACAAAGGAGTTGCCTGCATCAAGTCTGACCAATTGTTTAATAAATACTTGTTTTTTAAGTATGGTAAGGATCGTTAATTAAAAGCATAGTGATTATGAAATTGCCATCAAGAGTCCATTCAGTCCTGTCACCCTACTACTGTTGAGATTAATTAAGCTTTAAACACTTCAAATGAAGCACTGGAAAATGAAACAATCTGATGTGTTGCAACTCTGCTATTTTGTGTCTAAGTTACAACATCGCTTGAAAACAAAGGTTTGCATATCTCGACGTGAAAACTTATCTCTCTGGTCTCATTGGAGTCTTGTTATCTATTCCAACTCAGTAAAACAAGAGGCAAGGTAAGATAGGACTGCATCTCAAGAGTTTTGCTGGAAATATGAAGCATAATAACTTTTGGAACTGAATTTAGTATAAGAAGAATAAAGTTGAGGATTGTAATAGCAACGTCTGGATTTGATGACTGAGCACATGTAGTGTAGTTGGCATTCTGCGTTCCTGAGAAACTGCACCAAGCATGCATAATTCATTTGATGTTTTATGACATATAAGGTAAACTAAATTCTATTTACTTATTTTGCTTTGTTTTTTCACATTTATTTGAATTCACAATTAATAAGGATCTGTTTACTATATGTACCTATAGACATGTGACTCACTGACAATACCAAATTTTATTCTATTTAGGCTATAGAAGTCAAAATTTTCCAATTATTTTTTTAAAAATCTTGCATACTAAAGGTATTTGTGTACTAGATACACTGGACTATCATATGGATATTGCTTCCTAGGGAACTTTTGCACTTCTGCTGAAGAAAATCAGTGTTCACAAGTCACATGTGAATAATGGAGCTACTGAGGCGGTTGCAACTACTGACTACATTTCTGAGCTACAGTGTTTTTCTTTTAGAAGAAATGTAAGTCCAGGAATTGAGTGAGATTTCTTTGGCTAGCTTTTCTATAAAAGCACTTAAAAGATGGTTCTGCTCTCACTGTATGAGGTGTTCCTCTCTATGTAAGCCTGTGAATTATTATTATCATGATTTTGATGTAAAATTGTATGCATTGTATGCATTCACAAAGGTTATGTGAATGACTTAGATTAAATTAGACATCAGAAATCTCCACAGGAAATCTGCAGATTAAATGGTGAGCCCAGTTCTGTGAATGTCAGCATTGAAAAAAAAATTATCATTCCTTTACATAGGATGTATTTTTAGAGCACCTCTTGTTCAGTGGGGAAAATCAATCCACAGAGCAAAACTCAGAGCTTAAAATGCGTTTCCTGTTTTTGTAAATTTTGTCTAGCATCAAGCTTGGAGATACGTCAGAGAACATTTCAGACCTAGGGAATTTAACAGACTGTAGTAATGCCTTTGCTGGGAGAAACTTGCTGTAACTGTTTCTCATCATCCAATCTGTCATTCAACTGCCCTCCTCCCTCTCTGAGTTCCCCGTGGCACCAAGAACAGTAACATTCACAACAAAATCAAGCAAATTAATTATGCTAGTGATGAATATTTGAAAAAAACTGCTGGTGCACATCTCTATGCACAGGTGACCTTAGTCAACAGAATTTTAAAATGGTATATACTCAAACAGAATTCAGTTACTTAAAAACATAACACTTTTCACCAATATCCAACTAGACTGTGGGCAATGCTGAAATATTAAAAAACCTAGATGTTGCAAAAATGTTACAAGACTCATTTTTCTAACCTTAACTGATTTCATCCTCTAAGCATGCTCTATCTGCAAGGCTGACTGTACTCTGCTATATAGAGAAGGACCTATACATAGGTTCTATATTCCATCCTACGTGGTAGCAGTCCTGGACCCCATCCTAGTTTCAGTTTTACCTGTCTTGTGGAAACACTCATTTCCAAAAATGCATGTCAACTTTAGGATATAGCATAAATGACAGGCTCTGGGACTTTTGTATTCCTGTTTGCCTTGACTACAGAAACCTTCCTATACGCCACAAGGGACAACACCTGAATAACCCACAGTGTTGATTTGGAACTGCTGCAAGGGCATTTTTTCAATAACCGTGACTCAACAAAACAGAAGAAGCAAGCAAAAAACAAAGACTAACCAAGACTAACCCTGCCAGCATGGCTTATGTCTCAAGGGCTGCTGTTGTGCAGCCCACAGGTACTTGAACTAGGTTTGAATTAGCAGCATCGAGCACCTGCGGGAGTCCAGCACACAGCTCAGCATGAGGAGGTTCACTGCAATTCTCAACAAACTGTTACGAGCTAGCTAGGCTAAGGGCAGCTGTGTCAGACTACAACAGAACGATAGTCTGGATATGAAGAGGGATGCCAAATGAATGGATTCAGATGAGGAAGCACAGGGAAACAGACTTCTTCAGTTTACTTTCACTGTGCCGCTTCCTGTGCTCTGTGCAACTTCTTTGGCTGCTTGTTCATTGGTAACTGGCCCTAAGCATTCAGCTTCAGTATTTCCAGCATTAACCCTCACTGGACATGGATAATATGCCCAATTCACTATTTCTATCATATCTCTTAATGCATAGGACTAAACCCTTGTCCCTAGGGTAAAAGTTTGCAGGAAAACTCCAAGCTCTTTGTATTAAAGATTGTTAGCTTTCATACTAGGAAAGAAAAGTAAATAAATCTATCTTTGGTATTTTTCTAAGTTGGACAGAAAATACGTTCTTTCACTTCATTTTGGTTTGTGGTCTATATTGTGCAGATGTTTGTCTGATTCCTTATCGGTTATGATTTCTATCTACGCCATTCAGTTTCTTTGCAACTGTAAAAAGACCTGACGGTGCCTTAATTTTCTGCTATTTTTTTTTTGTATCTGCAACACTAGGTGTTACAAAATTTATATACTGTATTCATGCCCAAAAACAATCTGACAAGTTTTCAGAGGAATTCTATTTAGAGGTTGCATCTTATTGCAAAATACTTTTCAGCAAACTGTTTAGACAGAATCGCACGTTCTTATGATTGCTTTTTTAACTGAAAATGTTATCTAAAAAACACACGACCAAAACCAGAAGTCACTGAGTTCCAGCAATTAACAGGGCTCCAAACTGATTCCAACACAAGACAAGCATCATTTTAGAATCTTTCCATGCCTGTAACATTGCACTCTAAGAACTCTCTCATATAGTGTTTCCACAGAAGACATTAGCTAGCAGCAAACAACACATCTAACCCAAAAGAAGTATGGCTCAGAGAGTCATCTTGATTGTTGAAGTGGAAATGCAGAGGAAGGTAAATTAAAATGTGCATACTCTTGCTTCAATAAATAGTCTTCCTGTGTTTACTTGTAACCCTACTTGTTGAGAAAATATCTATTGATTTTAGTGTGAAAATATCCGATTTTTTCCATCTCTTAAAGGTTTGTGCAATATTCCAATAACAATTTTCCCTATAAATCATTACTCATCTCAGTTACTTCAATATAGTAATACCAGAAGAGTCACATACTAGAACACTACAGCACGTGCAATCCCCAGTTTGCATTTTGTGCTGATTCCATTGCAATGGACTTAATTCTCTGGAAATCAACAACTGAATTACTTCTTAAATTTTTTAGAAATTCGTTGAGATGTCTACACTCATAATTTTACGTGTCAACAGCCCAAGAAAAAGAACAACATTCCAAATCACCACAAATTCAAAAGGTAGCATTCTCCGACTAAGTTAACAAAGCTTGTTTGAAGGAGAAACATGCTATGATCCCAAAATGCAGTTGTCTTCTGGGGAAAAAGAACCTTGGACAATTACATATCTAAAACAATCTTTTCACTAGCTAAATTAAATATAATTTGTATAAAAACATCTTCATATTTTTCTACCCAGAGAAATCCTCTGTTGCAATCATAGGATGTCCCTGATGATCATACTGAAAAACAAGGTCTGAAACCTCTCATTAAGTTATAGATGAACTGTCAATCAAGGGAGCAGTACGATATCACTTCTGGGCAGGACTTAGGGACAGAATGCATACACATGGGCAGAACAAGAGGGACAAAAAAGAATAAAGAATGCTGCAGCCAACCAACCAGCCAGAGGAAGCTCAAGAACTCTTTGATCTGGTCAATTTTCTGCCTAAAACAATTGCTTTGTGGCTCTCCACCCAGAATGAATTTGACAGCAGCTGCAACAATTGTCAATGCTGCAATCAGAATAGCTTTGCAGAAATCAATTGACCTGGGCTGACTGATACCACATAAGAGTCTGGCTTAATGTTTTATAAAAACATGGGATTAGATAAGGAAGGCAATTATCTGAGTTTCTCTGGATTTACATTATGAAGTAAGAAAGGAGACCCTTAACTCCCTGGCCACAGCATTTCCAAGATTTCCAAGATTTCCAAGATTTCCAAGCCTTTCTAGCAATAGGGAAATACTTAATATTGTAAGGCAGAAAATAAACACACTCTACTTCCTAAATTTCAAGACACTTCAGGGAAATCAAATAAAATTTCTGAAATAATTCTTCTCTTCCTGTCTACTTTGCAAAGCTATAAAATATGAAGTATTAATCAGTTTTGGAATCACAGAATGATTGGACGGGTCCTTAAAGATCATCTAGCTCCAACCTCCCTGCCATGAGCAAGGACACTTTTCATCAGATCACGTTGTTCAGGGGCCCATCCAGTCTGGCCTTAAACTCCCACAACTTCTTTGGGCAACCAGTTCCAGCCCTTCACCACCCTCTGAGTAAAGAATTTCTTAATGTATCTATACCTGTCCTCTTTCAGTTCAAAACCATTTCCCCTGTCCTGCCACTATCTGCCTGCATAAAAAACTCTTCTTCCTTCTTTTTCTAAATCCCCTTCAGGTATTGGAGGGGCACAATGAGGTCTCCCCAAAGCCTTCTCTTCTCCATGATGCTTGGTCTCCAAGATAGATAGATTTTTTTCCTGAATAAGAATGTAATATTTTGACAATCACTGTAAATCATGTTTTTTATAACTATAGAAAAAAACCCTTGTATTTTTCCACATTAAATTCTTCTTCTCTGAAGAAGAAGAAGAAGAACTCAGCTTTTCTGAAGGAATATTTAGAAGATTATCACTATATATTTTTTTCACAATTATTAATGAAATATACTTCACTATATTTCTAGGGAGGCTTGTCATATGGCTTTGATTTTGAGAAAACTTTTTTTTCTGGTTAGCAGAGTTCTTGGTTAATTATATCTTTTAACCATTATATCTTTATATAAATCACTGTTATTTTAAGAGACAATGAGAAAGTACTTTTAGAAGAGTGCATAAGTTCCATACTTCCAGTCTTGTTCCACAGAAAACAGAACACGCAAGTGTTTTATTTGCCACCTAAATACATGAAAACTTTTTTCTATATAACAGAATACTGGCACTTTCTCTCTCTGGTTTAAGAGGATACTCATGTCCAGTCAGAAAACTGTGAGCCTTGGCATGTAATGACTAGAAAATAAATCCAGTATTTATCTGCTTAGTATCCATCATTGCAAAGAACTATTATCCAACATGACAACCCTTTCCAATAATGAGGTCTGACCTGTACATGCTCCCTTCTCCTAACATTCATTTCTGGACTGCCTTAAGTGCTACGAAGATCATGGCTACTGCCCCATATTCCTGCACATTTATATCAATATTTCAGAGAGATTTGCTTTACTCTTCTCTTTAAGGTAGAGAAGAGTCTTTATTGTGCATTCATCTGGATTTTTTTGAGAGGGGGGAAGGTGAGGCAAGGTCTGGACATTGGGGAATCATATACTACACTAACATTTCTCATTTACCATCTTTGGCAAATTCTGTAATTTACCGCATGTGATACATCCCTAGAATGTACTCTCTCTTTTTGCCTATAAACTTGTTGCATGAATATAGGAAGATTGAACTACCCTTCATTTTCTTTCAATAAACTTTTACTCATGCTCTAATCTAAAATCTTTAATCTGGTTTTCCTAGGGGAAAAAACAGTCAGAGTAAAGATAACAAAATTAAACCACCTTCTATATGTACTTTCAACAATTCAGCATTATAGTTCTGTTAGCCTAAAATAATTGACATAATATATCCACGGCAGTAAGGTAACTTAAAAATTCTCTTCAACAGGAATGTGCAAAGTTTTTCAACATCTTTCCTCAGATAAGCCCAAGAATGATGGTGGACAACACCCTCAGAAAATTATCTTCTAAACAGTGAGCATGGACTCACAGTTTTATAAATATTCATGGAAGAAATGATACCCTACATTTATGGAAAGGCACTATATTCATCTGGGAAAATAATTATTGAAGTTCATAAAATAAATGATGAAACCTAGAGAAAACAATAACCATTGCTTTTGCTCCACAATTGTGTCTATATGGCAAGAACTATACATACAACTGTGGTTGGGTTCCTGAAGAAACCTCCAAATAACCACACAGAGAATGCGAAAGTCCATAATAGTCAAGCCACAATATGCCAGATCACTCAGTCAAAATCTTTACTTTATTTTGCTTATCACAATATTAAGATGGCAAATTCTTTACTTCCTGTGCTGTTAACAATTAATAGATTGCCACTTTTTAAGTTTCATCCCAGCTTGTTTGCCACAGAACTGTTAATTACTGATACTGGAGTCTTATTCAATTCAAAATTCTATGGACAAATTCAGAGATAAATAGTTCTCCTACTACCTCCAAGCTTCAGCCAAAGAGGAAACACTGTTCAGGGAAAATCCTGGAATATATTCACTTCACTTCTGAAATTCAGGAAGCAACCCATCATGATTTAGATATACTTGAAGTACTCCAGATTTAATTTCCAGTTTAGACCAACATAAAATGATGAAGACTTCTTGTCACTTCCTCATTCAGCTGGAAGTAAATATTTTTGCACTAGTAAGACAAAAATAAATGCCTCTAAACAAGAAACATTCATACAAAATTCACCTTCAACCAATATGCTAATTAGTGAAAGAATACTATGAACTCTTAATCATTTACTGCTGTGAAACATTACATTCTTATTTATAAGGCTTTTTTATTGATACCCATCCAATAGACACAGCCACATACACTTGGGATACAGCAGTAAAAGAAAAAAGAGTAGCAAGTGGTGAGGTAACAGTTTACATAAGAATTCTCCTCAAACCTTTGCAACTGAAATGAAACAGGAAAAAAAAATCTACTTCTCTGCCTAGGAGGGAGTATAAATATCACAATAGTACATTATTATCATTCTAATGTTACTGAAAAAAATTAGGTTCTGAATACTTGTATTCACATACAGAACTGTTAAAGGCTCCTATTAGCAAACTGAAATTCTAGATTAAGAACATGCCATGACATCCTTCAATTAAGGTCATGGCGTGTTTTCACCCAGAATTACAACTGAACAGAGCAACTGCTATTTTTTGCTGCCTTTTCCACCAGACTGAAAAAATTGTCTTCCAAAAAGTGTGTGAACTAAATAAATGTTTACAGAAACACTCAATGCAACCTGCACTTACTCTTAAGTGAAGCTGCCAGAAGATGCCTTTCACAAAAGCTCACATTCTGTATTCTTTTGAAGAAATTCATAAGCTTCGTATATACATAGCTCATAAACACTGTATCATGCATTAGATTCTTAGGGAAACTTCTTTTATAGATCATAAACATATTCACACCAAAGATAAATCCATAAAGAAAATCATAAACACATTTTCTTAGTTTCATATTCAAAATTTAAAATAGTAAAATTATTTCCTATTAGTCAGTGACACTAAAAAGAAAAAAGTTTTAAAGTTTGCTCCAAGAAAGAGATGGAAATATAGTACTAAAACACAGTATTTTGCTAGAAGCATACACCAATCTAACAGTATTATTAGCATTTAAGATGTATTTTGAATTTTAGCTAGCTACTGCTTTCCATCACTGATTTTGCTGTCATCTTTTAGCTTTACATTTCTATTTACATAAAACTAATTTTATGTAATTTTAACATATTTTATATACAGTCTCTTATGTTTATTTACTTACCAACAGTATCACATGGTTCATCCTTATGTACACAGAAATCCTTCCTAGAATTGGGGGTGAAAGAAAAAGTGTTAAGCAAATCAAGCTGTTAGACGTTAACAACTGTGTAACCTATTTAGAAACATTTTTTATGGCTCAATGAATAAATACAGAACACCATTATCTCAAAACAGAACAAGGGGAAGCAAAGGCCAGGATTCCACAGAGCACTTAAAACTCCAGCTTATTCTCAGAGCAGATTTAAGAGTAGTCAGGTGACAAAACATGTACCCTATATTCAAATTGCATTGCACCTAATTTCTAAGTTCTTTTGGGTTTTGTGTTTTTTTCTTTTCTTTTTCTGCAAGCATCTTGAAAAGTAACAAGTCTAAAGCTAGTCTTCCTATCATTTGAAATGAAGATATTTACAGTGCTTTACATGAGATTCAAATGCAGCATTTAGATCAGTAATAGTCAGAAAGTTTTTATTCTAGCAAGTCAATGGATATAGGAATATTACAAGAAGCATTTCTGCTAGGGCATCCCCTTATAGTAGAAGAAGACTTATAAAAATTAACTACTCTATCTCCAACATATATTTTAGTCCAGTCATAAGTCTATAAATAAGACTGCTTTATTGCAAAACGGAGAATAAACATTTCAACTGTGTCTTAAGTATCTGCTTGGGATTAATTTTGATTTCACATGTATTTTACTTCTTCTCAGAGACACACAACAAGTTACTAAAAGAGCAAAGGCAAAACTGCTTTTTAATGGAGTGTTTATAAGTAAAATCAATTTGGTATTTTAAGTTTAAAAAAGGGCTGCTGAGGTATACATGAATTGGAGAGGTTGGGAGGGAACCAGTGGGGGAAAAAACAACAAAAGAACCTGAAGTATAGCAATCCCACAAACAAAGAAGTTCTGTTTTTCTGCTGTGCCACAGAATAAGGGTCTCTGGTTTTTGGGGGAGATCATACAAATCAGAGAAATTCAGTTCTTATATTCTGTCTATGAAGGTACACAGATAAGACACAGAGACTGACAATGATAAAGATATACATATAGAGAAACATCCATTTTCCAGGAACAAAATGCAGGAATTGTTTTGTGCTTGAAATGAAAGATACTGACATTTATTTTTTTACAAAGTGTAATTACTCCAAGAGCTGTTTGTTTGTTTCCCACAGACTATTTCTACATAGGGATTTAGACCCCAAAGCAATTTCTAGAGGTTGGCAAATTTCTGACAGTTGTTAAAGGCCACACAGATAGATGCATGGGGTTATATAGCTTTTAATTAACCAATGACCATTGTCAAATAATGCCATAGAAAAGAAAAATGGCAGTGCTATAAACTGATAAAGTTGTGAGTAAACTGATAAGGACAGTCTAGGAATACACTCAAAAGGGCCCTGGAATTGAGCAAAAGGTGGTGAAAAAGAAACTATAATCAGACACAGAAGAAAGTTATTTTATTTTTTCAAACCTGCAAGATATTGCATTAATGCACTGGGTTGTAACACAATTCTTTGTTTTGTGCTATGTGACACAAGGGACTTATTGTCTTGTTAAGCAACATGACAGAATGATTAGCAATATGGGACTTGAGGTGAAGCAAGAGAACGTGTGTAAAGACAATCTAAAGACATTGACTGCCTTCCACACACACCCACCCAACCACCATAAAAACTAATTGATGCAATATTAA
>VXBI01013155.1:24359-66984 GCA_013397375.1 Toxostoma redivivum | reverse complement strand
AAAAGGAAAAGGGGAAAGAGAAAATAGATCATACCTTCAAATGTAAAAGAATGATACGTTACATTTTAAATCTGCCAATATCCAAGAGGTTTCTGCTCATATAATAGCTTTCTTCTCATATACTAATCTGAGCTGTTTTTCTTTTGTTTTCACTTCTTGACTGAATCTGACTATGATTATGTTGTGCATTCAGGGTTTCATTATGGGACTTGGGGGAAATGGTACTGCTATGATTTGGCAAGAGGGAAATACAGTAAACCATTCTTAGTTCCCGACTTACACTGAAAGAATGTAATACCTCCTTCAATTTCCAGGAATATGAATGCATTACATATTATTGAGACTAGGCTCCTTAGTAAAGATTTACAGTTCTAGCTAAACCTACCAGTGACTCTCACAAAAATAAAGCACACTACTAAATCCTCAGACAGATTATTTGCCTTCGTCCTTCTCATCCCTTCTCTCAGCAAAACAGAGCCAAGATATTAAAATTACCATAACACTGGCAGCAGCTAGTAACTGAGTCTGTCAATGAAAGCAAGAAATGGTTAAAGCCCACCCACTCCAAGCAGTACCCAGGACATAATGTCCATTACTCCAAATGGTTACTTTGAATACACATGGAAGGGAAAACAGGTCCTTACTCAAGTGAAGGAAAGGAGGAGCTTTCACACTATTTACGCCTGAATTCTGCACTTGAATGAATTGGCTAATGACAGAAAAATATTCTGAGCAAGGATAGGTAACCAATAATGCATTGTTTCAGAAAATTATGTTTTGTTTTTAGATTTTAGTTTATTACATATAGAGTTATGAAAGACCTTCATAGCATTCCAAGGCTACTTAATTTCTAAATACGAAGTATCTCAGTACATTATCTTTGTTAAAATAAATCCTGGTGTGTAGGTGGGATGTACAACAGAAAACAGAAAGAACAGTAAAGAAAGACTAATTAAAATCCAGACTTATATTTTGTGAATAATTTCCAGCAATTTCCCATTTTAGATAAATTTAATACTTGGTTTTGGCAAGTCAAAATAGTCAAAAGATCTATTTTTTACTCAGGCTGGTATATAATTTCCTTCCATATCCTATACTGGAGAAAAGATAAAAAGAACAAGTAACAGATTTTACCAGTCTGCCAGATCTTTATTCTGACTTCACTATAATCCAGTTTCTCTAATGTTTGCAATTTTGAAACATGTACCTTGAATAACAGCAGAAGTTAGAATGCTTGAAACTGTAGTCTAACTTCTGCTGTTATTGATTCCAGGGCTTACAACATTGTTGAGGCTTATTGCTCAAGTAGTAAGTTTCCTCAAATCACGAGACTTCTATAAGGAATAGCTGCAATTAATGGCAATTGTGGCAAGTGACATTATCATCAAATTGCAAATGCCTTCTGTTGCATATTCAAAGTGAATAACTACAACACTGGAGACGTTCCTGTCTCTTCACACAACAGGACAATCTGAAATAATTCTCACATATAAACCAAGCACATATATACTAATTAATAAATGACAATAATTCAATAATTTCAATGACAATAATTAAATTTAAAATTATTTTGGTGTTAATGAACCCTAAGAAAAAAATTACTTATTTACTATTTATTTGGGGATTTAAATAAATGGACAATGGTACCAGTGTAAATGGTATTTCAGAAACTGTTTATTATTTCGAGGGTAAATCTCAAAGGCACCAGTATGTAATGATGTAAGTGTAAGTGTACCTTAGGAATAACAGGAAATAATATATTTAATTTTTTAAAAGGGTTAACACATCACTTAAGCTCTGTAAAGCTGAACTGAGATTAAAAAGGGTGATATAAATAGTCCTTATAAAGCTCACATATCAGTCAGACTAAAAAAAATAACATCTCAGAAGTATAATAAGTTACTGAATGGCTGAACTGAATGTATTGTTTAAATATGGAAACAGAAACAGAGTAGTCAGGAATCCAAGCAAGGTGCTCTTGAATGGAGTCAAACAGAACCCAGACTCAGCATTAGCATTAAACAATGAAAGAAAATACAAATAAGAAAATACAAAAGCATTCCCGGTAAAGATTAAAAATTAAATGAGTTCTGATAGGTACACATAGAAAACAACGGAGATCAAATTTTAAAGATAAGTCATCTGAGTGAATTTTCTTCTAGTGTAGCCGAAAGCGGCCTCCCAACTTGATTAGACAAAACAACAGAAAAAATGAGCATTTGGAAACAGGCAGTAGGAGGGAACAGCATCCTTGGATAAAGATACAGGACAATATCAAAATGACACCACTACCTCTGTTGACACAATATTGTGTCCAGTTTTGGTACTTATGCTTGAAAAAACAGTTTTGTAAAGCAGAAAATGTCTGGAAAGAAGTGAGAGAACTATTAAATAGAGTAACTTCTGCAAATTATTCTGAGACAAAGAAGATTTTTGACTTGAGCACAGCCTACAAGTATTTTCATAGGGAGGAGTTTTCCAACAGATTTTAGCAGCAAAGGGTACAGAGACCCATGGCTGAAAGCTGAAATTAGAAAAATTAGAAATAAGTCCAACCGTTCACTCAGAAAATAAATAACTGCGCCAGTAATCTCCTGCTGAACAAGAAATGTTTCAAATTTTTGTCCAGTACTTGCCTGACTTTATTAATCACCAGGAAAATTAAAATGTAAAAATAACTGTCTAAATTTTATGTTTGGGTCTTGCACTAGGTACTCAGAGATTTTAAATTCAATTTAAGTCCATGTATTCCTGTGGAACAGATCTGTACTAGTGAATGGAACATACATAGCCTAATTACTAGAGCTTGAAAGAGTAAGGTGACAGCAACAGGTAAATTCGTGCAATTTTTCCCACACCCATTATTACAAGCATTACTTCACAGACTCAAGTACCTTAAACATAAAAACAAAAAAACAAAACAGCATCCAATGACTTAAAATCAGTGTGATTTTTTCTTTAAATACTCAAGGTAAAAATACAAGACTTCAATTATACAAGAGATTCTGGCGTTAAAATAAAAAAGGACAAACCCTTTTATTTAAATATATCTTTTCAGGTTTCCCTACTTTCAACTGCATCTACAATGCTATTACTAAATAATTAACAGAAGGTTCATGTAAGATTCTCATTAACTCCCTTGATGCCTGTATCAAATAAATCAAGTAGTATCAAATAAATCAAGTTATTAAAAGAGTTGATAAATTTAATACAAAATTATCAAGAGAGTTGGCAGTATTGAAGTTACAGCGATGAAGACAAAATTAAGAATAATCTCATTTCTTACTGTGCATTTGCAAGAATTCACTTTTCCAAAGCTGAAATTCTCTAGGAGTTTAAGGACAGCAGTAGCATCTTAATAAACCAATCTCTATCTCTATGCATTTCAGCAATTTTGACTGCCAAACACTCCAGGCTTCAGGGGTGTCCCTGCAATATCAGTTTAATTCATAGAGGGATCTTTCACAGTCTTCTTCTTCTGACTTTCTTGAGAATTTATTTTTGGTTCAGAAAGGTAATAAAAAGCAAAGTCAGAAAAACTTATTTCTTCTGTGCATTGGAAGGTAATAGCAACATTTAAAAAAATCTTGCACAAGCTTTGGGGAGATGGTTGGTTGGTCAGTTGAATGGTTGAAACATTGGAAGAGAAACAATATTTATGAAATCTAAGTGCTGTTTATGCCATTAGGTACTTTTATAGACCAAGGCACTTTCTGTGGAGACCTTGAAAGGCACTCTCAGTCAGAAAGATACAAGAGGTCTCTCCCTCAGTTATCTCCTTTCGATAACGAATCCTGTTCTACCAGTTCAGAACAAGCCCTGTTCTGTCCCTTAGGTCAGACCCGTGCCCTCTCCCTGTCTGCCAGCCTTTTGGTCACTCCCACCCTGTTTCCTTGTTGGCCCCCATGCCCCAATCCCACCCTTGTGACACCCCCATGTTCCCTGGTAACTGGTCACTGATGCTACTTCCCCCACCCCAAAACCCCCATGTACTTAACCTGGACTCTCGGACCAATGCCTTTGCCTTAGCCTTTGCCTTTGTCTCTGCCTCTGAATGTTGGACTGGGCACATGCGTGGCTGAAATAAATATCTCTGTGAAACCCCTGCAAAGGTTCTTCCTGCTTCTTCACCTGCTTCACTTCAACAATGACCCCAACAACAACAACTTTCTTACAGTGAAATTGCCCAACAGAACTCTTTCAATTATGTGTCACCCAGGGAAAGGAGATCTCAGATACTGAAGATCATATGAATAAATGGCTGATGCACACTATCAACATGGAGCATCACTACCTGATGAATATTAGGAGAATCACAGGTCTACTTTCTGCCACAGGAACACGCTAAAATATCAGTTCTGAGGTGGAGAATAAGAATTTGGTCTTTTTCTGTATTATTCTTTTCACACTTATTCTACAAACCACTGTGACTCAACAGATTGATTGATGCACTGGAAAAGCAGCAAAATGCGTAATCTTTAAGTGATGGTAGATTCTGCCTCATTCTTTTGTACAGTTGTTGGTACACTTCAAAGTTTTCATTACCTAAATTGCAATAGAGGCTATTTATGAACTTGAGCACCATCACAGAACAACCGGGAATTCCATGGGCCTTCTCCTCCCTTATCTTCAGTTATCTCATTCAGGTCAAGCAACCTGTGCAGATAGCAACTGGTAATGTCATCTCAGGGCCCACCAAAATCAGGGCTTGTCTCTCCACACTCAGACCCCGTAACTTAAAATGCAAGGAGGATGTTGATGCAATATGCTTCCCTTTTTCCTCAGAAAAAGTCCTGATATTGTCTCTCTCTAAAATAATTCTGCTAATTTATAACTGTGAATACAGTAAAACTTACCTGATGAAACAGGTAGCTTTATGAAGACAGTCCATAAAACAATTTTTGTCTTAATTATCACATTCTCTTTACATCCAACCTCCCTAGTAATCTTTTCTAAATACATTACAAACTCTTTCTCTGGTTCTTCTACTTCATGGCACATATTTTAAACAGGACATTATTTCATCAAAATAAGCCAATTTAAAGGGAAACTAAACAAAAACTGACATCATGAAATAGTGATCAAAGTAAGTTGAAATGAATTGGTAGCAGATATGCAGTATTACAGTCTATCTGGGCAGCAGAGAAAGCTGTGGGGAGAAGTTGGTATTGCTTTCCTCTTTACAGAACAAATGCAGAAATAAGTTTTGAAAAGTATGTTTTTCCTGAAAAATCTATGATGGCCCTTTGGCTGCAGAATAATAGTCTCTATAAAATCCACGTTACACTCTTTGTACTTAGGCATCAAAAATTAGTTCTGCAGAACACTCAATACTTCATTTCTAACTCTTTTGGTTACTACACAAAAATGGCATATGAAAGCTCAGGAAAACTTTCACATAGAACTCTGCTCTATTATCATGCAAGACAAAAGAGGAGATGTGGCAACTTTTCGGATAGTTGCCACAGAATGTGTTGGATACTCAAAACTTTACACATTTACTCTAACAACACCAAGCAGTTGGTGTTCTTCTGTATAAACAAAATAATTTCTCTCCATAAAGGAGACCTGCTGTTCAAAGCTCTTTGGAAGTTGTGACAAAGGAGCTTGTTTCATGCTTGCAAAACAGAATGAGACTCTGAATTAACAAAACACTTGTATAGAGCCACACGTGGTGTTAGCTGTACCATAAACCTGATGATATGTAGAGGTAGCCTGGATTAGCAAAACATTCCCAGTCAAAAAATTGCTCTGGTATGATTTATTAGCAGCTAAAGCAGCTCTCAAGTGGGAGGCAATACAGTTACAGTCTGGAGAGTAATACCATTGAAAAATAAAAACGTCAGATGAATGGATCTTTAATTTCTGGCTCCAGCACCAACCTATTATATGACATCTAATCAATCAATTCCCTTCTCTCTACTTCAAATTACTTAAAACTGATCTGAAATTTAATCCAAAAAAATTGTATTTAAACTTACAGGTAAAAGATTGTAGACAACTCTGGAGCGAGTCCAGACAAGAGGCATGAAAACAATCCAAGAGCTGGAGCACCTCTCCTATAAAGACAGGCTAAGACAGTTTGGATTGGTCAGCCTGGAGAAGAGAGGAGCTCTTATGAGCTTTAGGTGCTTCAGGAGGCTTACAGGAACACTGGAGAGGAACTTTTTACAAGGGCACATAGTGACAGGACAGAGGGGAATGTCATTAAATGGAAATTGGCTAGGTTCATATTAAATAGAGGGAATTAATTACTGTAGATATCTGAGACATTTGCCTAGGTTACCCAGAGGAGCTGTGAATGCCCCATTCCTGGAAATTCTGAAGGCCAGGTTGGATGGAGCTTTGACCAATATGCTCTAATATGAAGTATCACTGCCCATAGGGGAGGGAGATTTGGAAGGAGATGATCTTTAAGGTCCATTCCAACCCAAACAATTCTATGATTCTATGAAATCAGAATACCATTATTACAAAGCAGAAAAGCATCTTAACACACAATCAGACTTTTACAAAGCTTTTTTACCATTTAGAATCACAGAATCTCAGAACTGTTAGGGTTGGAAGAGACTTCTGGAGATCATCCAGTCCAATCCTCCTGTCAAGGTAGGGTTACCCAGAACTGGTGACACAGGAACATGTCCCAGTGGGATGTAAATGTCTCCAGAGAGGGAGATTCCATTACCTCCCTGTGCAGCCTGTTCCAGTGCCCTGAAAATCTCAATGTAAAGAAGTTATTCCTCATGTTGAGGAGGAATTTCTTGTATTTTGATTTATGGCCATTAGCCCTTGTCTGGTTGTTGGGCACCACTGAAAAGAGTCTGGCACCATCCTCTTGGCACTTACCTTTGATATATTTATATTCACTAATGAGGTCCCCTCTCAGTCTTCTCTGGAATAGAAAGACTCAGCTCCTGCAGTCTCTCCTCATAAGAGAGATGCTCCAGACCCCAGGTCATCTCTGTGCCTCTGCTGGACCCTCTGCAGTTCCTCCTTCTCTTTCTTATACTGAGCAGCCCAGAACTGACACAGTACCACAGACGTGGGCAAGAAGAGGGGCAGTATCACCTTCCTCAACCTGCTGGCCACATTCTTCTCAATGCACCCCAGGATCCCATTGGTCCTCCTTGCCACAAGGGTACACTACCAGCTCATGGTCAACTTGTCATCCACCAAGACTTCCAGAAATGTTGCATTAAATCCAAAAAGCTGTGTGGCCAAAAGCACTGACAGTTGAAGACACTTCCAGAACACTGACTCTCATCAACTTAACTAATTGCATCAGTTTAGAATGCCTCTGCCTCTTCCCATAAATGCTCGTTAAGCTGAAGATGAAACAATGAAAAAGGTGTCACAGGCTTTTTTCATTTTATAGCATCTTACTACTCATGAGATACACCTTACAAGCTAAAAAATACAGCCCTAAGTTCACACCCCTGGCCCACACAGGCTTGAAGCATTTGATACTTGCTCAAACTGCTACTGCTATTGCAGATACTGATGGCTGCCTCAGCTGTCTCAAATAAGAGAGCCCAGGGACAAGCAGAATGCTATGGCTCATTATCTTTGAACAGTCACAAGGAACATCTAGATGTAAGGAAGTCTATTCCCCTTTAGCAATCCTGATTAGTCCAAAGCCACGTATGATACTCAGGCATCCTTTATGCCTTGGCCCAAGTTTACTCTTTCCTACTGCTTGCTCCTTTTCTTCCCCCTTCATTATTCTTAGACCTTCCTCCCCCCATGCCGTCCCAGCCCCACAATGCACTCACTACTATTAAAATCAGTTTGGGGTCTTAATCTACAAAATTTACTTCTAGTCTGTCACTCCAAGTATGTTTCCTAATGAGCTAATGAAAAGTTGCTGCAGAGAACATTATTTCTTGTGTCTTCCACCAGACTTGAAAGGAGCTCATGAGAAGAACCACTGCTTAGCTAATGTGTAAATGTGTAACAAAGAATAATCCACTCCCTTAAAGCCCCAAATATCCATAAAACTGATATACACATCAAATAAAGGAGGATGACACAGAGTAAGAAGTGTGGACTTTTCTAAGAAAAGATAAGAAGGGATTGAACAGCAAAACAGAGCTTTCGCCAAAGACAGTTCGGACTTCTAAATTTCCTGTTTCCTGTAAGTAACTGGCTCTCCAAAGCAGGAAAATTTAGGGAAGCATTTTTCTGCTCCAAAAGATTAAAATACACTATAGATATTAGAGTAATCAGAATGAAACTAATTTAAAGAAAAATGCATTATTTTTATTTTATATAGGATCCCAGTAAGAGTGCTCGGAATAAAGAGCAAAAGACAGCATACAGGTGTAAAGATTACACATGGTTTTAGAATACTATATCACTGACTAGCATGGGACTGCAGAGTGGTACTCTGCCATAGACAATCACAGGAATTTTCTTTGGAAGGGAGCTCTGAAGGTTATCCAGTCCAAGCTCCACCTCAAAAATGGCACTAAGTCCAGTCCTAGGCTGGCTGAATCACTGTTCTGTCCTTTCCTCCATATCATGCCTGTATGCAGGCATCCCCCCTATGCACCACTTACAGACAAAACCATGATAGTACCTGCTTGGAAGGAAGAGGTGAACTGGAGGCCTATTTCCTTCTCAGTGTGTGAAATGCCTGACACTTAAGAGTTAAAAGGAACTGCAGATCTGGAATCATACCCTTGCAGCTGCAGGGCACATATTGAAGATGTATGTGATGTACCTTCAGCACACAGTGAATCACACTAGCTCTAAGTCAGCCAAGAGGGAAGCATAACTCAGTGATGTGCCTAATGCTGATCTAGCTCTGGATGGTTTAAATACGCTTTTGTGTTTTGACTTAAAAGTATCTACAGATCTGGGGTGCTGCCTCTTTTAAACAAAGGCACATGGATGAAGGATTCCAGCCTTTTCTATATAGATAAGGCCTTAGCTATATAGCCAAAGAAGAAACAAGAGACTAACCTGTTCATAATTTCAAATGCTTACCATCTGGGAAATCCTGCTTTCTGCACCACCTTTACCTTACAACACTTTACCACCACCTTTCAAGATGCCTCGCAATGCTCCCTTCCTCACTGCAAACTCAATTCTTACTGTGCTGGCCATCTACTTTGACCTATGTCCACACTGGCCTTCTGCCTACTTTTTAATGGTCATTTTTCACTACTTTACCTTGTGATCAGTATAGCTGCATCAACCGAAGTCATGTCTTCTCCCCAGCTTGTTGACATTTCTAAGTGTATATCATTCTTCTTGCCAAATTCTTCATGTTGCCATTTACAAAAGCTTTCCAGCATTTTTTCACCATGATGCCCAATATACATATCTGCCTGGAAATTTAAAACAATTAATGTTATTAAACTTAGGATTCTGTAAATACAATTTGGAACCTTTTTTGACTGAGCTAGCAAAAATACTCTGCTTTTTATGGCATAATATGTCCGTGGCAAAACAACTCAAACTTCAGGTGCAGAGACCACCTCCCTCACATGTTAAAGATATAAATTAAGACAGTGCATTGAGAGTGTAAATGCATCTGTTCACCTGAACTCTAGTCCTATTTATTTTTTGATTTCTCATTATCCAGGGTAAGAAAAAGTATAAATGATGTTAAGATTCAGAATTTGAACATGAAATGAGATTACTCCAACTGCTGAGAGGAACTGTGGAAAGAAATACTTATTCACTGGAAAATTGTAATATTTTAGACTAGAACTATTGGTAAGGGAATCCCATTTCCTTATGAACTAAGTGCTATATCAGCTTTTATTTGTCTAGGGATTAGACAACAAAGAACATCAGTTCTCCTTCTACAATCCAATGGATTTAAAGGAGATTATTTTTCTATTGAAATATGTGAATGCACATAAAGCAGAGCAGAAGCAGATTTTGCAAAGATCTACCTGATTTTCACACGGAAGCTTTGACTGACTTTTAATTACAAGCACAGAAATGTCTCAATACATGCAATAATCCTTATGGGGGCTGCTCATCAGTACAAATCACTAAATAATATACAAAAGCTAAACAAAGAAAATTTTTAGCCATTAAAGTTCATGAATATTGCAAACTTTTGCAGAGCAACAAGCTAAGTAACATTACTCTCTACAGGCTAAGTCAAATGTCATAAATACCTACTGGAGTCTCATGAAGAAGGACAAGTTTAGTCACCCGAAGATTTACTTGTAATCCTAGACTCTTGTGTTGGAAAAGATTAAAAACCTAAGAGAGATTAAAAAAAAAAAAAAATGAACTTGTATTGCACATACACTAAATACAAATAGCAGAACCCCAAAGAGCCTCAAAAGCTCTCATATTCTACTGTGACTGCTTTTATTTTATGTAATCTGAACAGAACATTAAGATAATGTACTGTGCTGGTATTCTGAAGTGAAAACAGAGCTTAGAAAATACTCATTCTGGGAACATAAATAAAGATCTTTTCTTCTCAATGGCCACCACAATCACTTTATAAACTGTGGCCTGTTTCTCCAAATATTTACACACATATTTATTACTGTTCGCATGAAAACTTATATTCAGTTAAATCCATAATCTCGGACCAAGTGGTCCAAGCCAACATCCAACTCTCTAATTCTTCCTATCATTCAGAATAGTTAAAGCTTATACTAATTTTTCAGCTTACGCTCCTTCTTTAGAATAATCTTTCCTCATATATTACAGGCGCTATTTTTCACTGCTTTATGCACCAAATGAGTGCACTACAGCTTCAGATAGAACTGGAAGAGAATGTAATTGTCCATGTTCATTACTCTCTCCTTTTTTTTCCACCACTACTGACCACAATCCTTTTTTGTAACAATGTCATGTCTTCATAACAAGCACAGGTCACCAGAAACTATCCAATAACATAACCTTTCCAACAACACCATGGGCCTCTAACCAAAAAGTCATCTTGTTGTCTCATTTCCAAGCTTCCCTGAGAGGTATGACCAGACAGCACAGACAAGCCTGCAGCACCATGGTTTTCTGCTGCAAAACATATGGACTAAGTCTTGACAGCCTGCTGATGGTCCTGCTCTGACTTGTGCCTTACAGGTGCTCAGTCAGAATTATGAGAAGGAGCAAGGAAATCAGCCAGCGGTTGGCAGGTTGGCATTGTTGGCAAATCATCAATTTTAGTTTTAAATTTCCTACCATGTTTAAGATGGTTAGAATAAATCTTCTGGCAGCATCTTTTCCATGATACGAAACCATAGCTGGATCTGCCACCACAACAGTTTCTATGTTGTACTCCTGAGGTAACTTGTAAGAGTATCGCTTTCCTCTTCCACTTTCTGACACTTTTTGAGTCTTGGATTTTCTTTTATCTGTAAACCAAAACAGTGCTTGAGAAACTCATCCTTCAAACTGCTCCTGCAGTACTTTTTAGCATTTGTTACCCTTGGTTATGATGTAACTCTCATTATGTGGAAAGTAATAGCTATGGACTTTACTATACTATGCTTATTTGCAACTGCCAATACTAAGGCTCATACTGAAGGTCTCTACTATGTATAAATATTAGCTCATACCAAGAAAACAGAAATTTTATCCATCTTTTCAAGTAAAGTCAGAAAGATTATTTGTATCCTTTCAACTGATATGTTTATAAAAAGAATATGTGTCTCTGGTTTGTGGAAGAAAACTCAACTCGTGTTGGGACTGAAGGAAAACTAGTCACACTGACACTGCAGAATTTTTGTCCGTCCATCTTTATAAATCATAGAGAAAATATCTTGATGTAATTATATCTTAGCATACAAGACAACAAATACAGATTTGCCACAGAATCATGTATTTGGTGAATACATGCAACAACTCTGTGATATGCAAAGAGTAAAGAATTTTTCAGATGAGAGACAGAGAATGACATAGGTTTATCAGAAAGAAAGAACAGCATTTTTACTGACATGACTTCAAAATCAGTGCTCCTGTCATTATAAGCAGCTGAAGCAAAGAAGCAAAACCAAACCCTGGAAACAGGCCTCCAAACCTACAGGAAGCTACAAGTTGAAAACATGTTAGGCTTATTGTAAGGTTCAGGTCATTAATGGCATTCATTTTCAGTTTCCCCTCCAAAAACCCAGCAAAATCCCCATTATTGCTACAGTACATTTGAAACCCTCCCCGTCCAATTACACAAAAACTGCCAAGCCAGAAGGTGGTCGGATTTACAAACAGCAGTTAGCAATGCCATTTTAAATAAATTAATTTAAAACAAAATGCAAAATTAAACTCCTTGTTGTAATAGAAAAATTTTGTTAGATCCTCTCGAGAGGATGTAAAACTTTTGGGACTGATCTCATTGAAACCAAGTGAAGTTTTTTCCAGCATCCACAATGGAATATCAGGCTCTCTGTTTACCTAAAAAAGCAATGTTTGATATGACAATTATATTCTGGAAACAATCAAATATTCAGAGATTTTGAGGAAACGTTTTGCAATTAACCAATCTCATCTCTAATAGGAAAATTCCTGCAGTGCATTTTAAAATACATGATCACTCTCCAAAAATAAGTCACTCTTCAGGACAGTGCTAAAAATGAACTCACAAAGTCAATTAACTCACAAACAAAATTTAAAATATAAAATACCAATGGAAGAAGGGTCTGCAATTTAAATATATGTGTAACAAATATTTTATGTAAATATAATGTAGATACATATTTTGCAATGTAACATATATAAATTAGGCACACTTTAAAAATGTTGTCTATCGTTCTCTGTATCATTTGTAAAAGATTATATATGTGAAGGATTTAGTCCATCCCACTACATATGAGAAGGTCTAACTGATCCCTCTACAACTGGTGACAGTGTAAGACCTACTAACACATTTACTAAAAGAAAAAGTTATGTATTCTCCAGAAATAAATGTTCGGTGTTTGATGATCTAGAAGTAGAAACAGCTTATAAATTTAGGCTAGCTAAATCTAAAGTCTCTTATTTTGATCCTTCAGACACTTGTTTAGCCTTATAACTTTTGCTACACTGTAGCCTGACTCATGTTTGCTAACTGAGGATCTACAGCCTAGTTTATAAAACATTATGTGTGTTTTCAGCACTCTTTTGAGGATAATTTCCAAGCAAACCTCAGTATTAGTATTTGTGCCAAAAAAAAACACTTCCTATAAGCTATACAGCTATGGCTTGCCATACATATATCTAATGCTGCAAGGGTAAGCTATAGCTCCAAGTTTAAAAAGTAAACCCCTGTGAGTTAAAAAACATCTCTTATGATCCACCTGGTCAATATGCCTTCCTCCTAGGCATAGCGCAGTTTCCAGCAACAGTTTATTCACTGTTCACTTCTTTGTAAAAGACAGAAGCTAGTGATTGAAAACTTTAAATTTAATCTTAGTATGTAAGAGAATTCTCTTAACACATCTCTCTAAAAGTTATAGCTAGCAGTGCACTTCTATTCAGAACTGACAGTCTACAATAAAATACATCATTGTGCTAAACACTAAGAACACTGTGGTCCCATAAGCTGTTGAAACCTCTGTCTTTTGGGATTGTAAAAGACATGGATGGGAAGAATACACAGCTTTGTAGACAAGCTGTCTGCCCATCATTTGCCTTAGATATCTCTCCCATTAACAAACCAATGAACAATCTGTTCTTGGCCAGCCAACCTTTTACAAATTGCTGGCAGAAATCCCCATCACAAGATCTCATTTATCTGAAAATTGTAGCTGTTTCCTAAGAACTTTAAATAAATGAAATTAGTAATTTTGGTAATAAGTATATTAGAGTAACTGCCACAACTGCCAGATAACAAGTGAAACAGGCTTTAGGCAAAAAACTCTTGTTTCTTTACATACTCATAAATAAGTAAAAATTACAAAGAACTATTCATTACTGAAGGCAAAGTATGTAAGACAAAACAACTGCTGCAAAAGACCCAGCTACATCAATAATGCATGGGCTAACAAGATTAAAGATGCATACATTCATCTTAAAAATTTAATTACATTGCCAAAATAAAAAATAAATTCTACAGGAGGATTCTGTGCAATAGGAGTTCTGGTCTGTGCAACTATGGAAAGAAAGAAGATTCCATATATTTTTTAAACTCAGTTGACTGAAAGGAAAGCTAGGAATATTGCAATACTTCAGCAAGAAGGCTAAAAATACTGCGGAGCAAGTTCATTTGAAATAAAATAGGCAATTAATAGAAAACAAGCAGAAATGTTAACAAAACAATAACCCTACCCTAAAAAATTTTAGAGATTTTAAAATCCAGGTACTATAATCACAGGTTACGTAAAGTATCTGAGCCAACATTAAGAAGAGGCTGTGACTACAGGACTCCTGGACACCTTCAAGTCCTCAGGCACAAAAGCATTTCCTGAGTATATGCACATGCAGCCCAGACTACAGAGGAATCACCATCACTCCCCAGGGGGTAACCTAGTCATACGGAAATTGCAGTATTCTGCCTAGTAGGGAATATTCAGGAGCTTAAGAAGCCATGAGCTATGCCTCCACTATAATTTGGATAGGGATTTAAATACTTTCCTACAGAGTGACAACTTTTTCTCTGACCCAAGGAGTAGAAACAAATATCTCAAGTAGCACCAGTCTCCCTTTTATGCAATCTCATAGATCCATGACCAAGGTTGTTTGCACATTTTATTGCATGACTATCATACAGAAATGGGCTGGGGAGCAAGCTCTCCCAGCTGTGCTGCCCAGTCTACATCCCATAAAGTACAACTTCTGCTATTGATTCAGTGATACTTAGCAGGCTCTTCCCTGCAATATTACATCATTCTAAGAGGAAAAGCACACTTGTATCTCAAGACAGTATATTGTTTAATGCCAGAATTAAGGAGAAGAGGAATCTTCCAATCTCACAAATTCAGAGGGGATTCAAAATTCACATTTACAGTATCCTGGGTAAGAGATTTCTTTTTTCCCAATGTACCCCATGCCTTGACCATGAATTCAGTTCACTGTGCAAACAACTTCACTTTGGAACAAGTGCTTCAGAGCACGCAGGAAAAAAAACCCTTAGCTTCCCAA
Organism: Toxostoma redivivum; assembly: GCA_013397375.1. Taxonomy (NCBI): domain Eukaryota; kingdom Metazoa; phylum Chordata; class Aves; order Passeriformes; family Mimidae; genus Toxostoma; species Toxostoma redivivum. Next base: position 51,951 of record VXBI01013155.1, on the reverse strand, counting down.
TATGGTCCTTTGCTCTAATTACAACTGCTTCTTTCACTTTCTTTCCTATAATACACTTCTGCACTGATTTCTTTTAAAGGTTTCATGGGCCATGTGCTAAAGAAACGTGTGGAGTGTAAGGTCTCTCTACATGCAACTGACTCACGTACATAAATAGAATCATAGACACTTTCAACAAAATTATATACATGCACACTGTCAACAATCAAGAAAGCATCTGCTTCTGTCAGTATGATTTCCTCCCTCACCAAACTAATAAGAAAACCACCCCATTCACAAAAACAAGTTCTTTGTTCCCTCCAAACAAGTTTGGCTGTGCAGCAACTTTCAATCCAGTCTTCAATGGCAATGGACAACAAACAATACCTTCTTTGATTGCCTCTGCTGGTCCTCTATGAAAAGCTATTATTCCCAATAGTGATCCTTCAACACCTCCAGCATAGACATTCATTCCTTCTGATAATTACAATTCATCACCAGGAACGTACATTTGCTTGATAGGTAGCCAGCCTTTGAGACCAATTTGGAACAAAACCAGCAACAGAAATACCTGTCTCTATTCTGACACACAAGCACTGTAGAAGCAAGAGATATGGTTGTAAGATAGGACCATAATGCTCAGAAGTTGCTGTGTTACCAAGGTTGTAGTTGCTCTATTTTACAGTTACACCTCTACCAAAGGCAGCTGAGACTATCTCAGAGCCCCACATACTCATCTGCTTTATTTTTGTTTAGTTGATCTACTTAGCTTATTATTTGATTTAGAATTCTGAGACACTTACGTTAAGGCTTTTTTTTATGTTTCTATTCACCTTTAAGGCTGAACCATGTGTGTAGCATGTGTCTGTAGCATGAATACTTTGGTGATATTAACTAAAATCATGTCACATCAACAAATTGTTCTCAGCATAGACAGAGCTTTTAAGCATATAACTTACTGCACTCCCTCTTAGTAAAATAACCTATAGCAGTGGAGTGAGGGACTGGTCCTGCTAGAACAACAGCACTAGTTAGCAGCTATTTATACTCCCTGGAAATAACATTGTGTCAGAAGATGCTACTCAGTTATGCACAGCTTGAATTATTTTGAAATTTTAAAGCTGGTAGTAGATATAATGAAACTTCCTTCAAGCAGGTATTTGATTCTCTGTTGACAGATTATTTATAACAAATCATAGCTTTGAGTGTAAGATTATTACAAAAGAATAAACTGACTTTTGGATTTTAGACCATAAGAGAAAGTGAAAGGAAATTTGATAATGAACATCATGGAAGAATAATGTCCTTACAAACAAGTTTGCATCTTTACTCATTTTCAAACCCATTACTGTTTGCTACTTTGTCAGATCCTCCTCCCCCCTTTATGCAATGCATAAACCATGCATGCTTTTCATTTTTTCTTTCTCATTCCCATACACATGCAGGCATGCATGGTCTAACTCACTTTTCTCTAATAGGGAGGAATAAACAGCTTTACTTAATGTGAATAACTTTTGACGATACAGTAAATTGAACTTTCAGATAAGCAGTGTGAATATAACACAATGCCTAGAAGAGTAATATAAAGCCAGTTGGAGGAAGTTATGTGTCATTTTTTTCATTCCACTTTGAGCAAAAAGAGCTTTGCTTTGCTAATTTATCTTTGATTTCAAACTATCTTTGATTTCAAACTCTGGATGGATGCCTAACTAAAAAAAACAATGTTTCCAAAATGAAAAAAAAAACCACAAAAAAAACCACAAAACCTCTTACATTTATTCTGTAACTATAAAGAGTGGACAGAGCAGTATAAAAGTTCAGGAAGGATCAGACAGCCATGGAAAAGTTTTGGCTGAAAACGATCTCCAGAGGACAGCTAGTCCAACCTCGTGCTCAAGTCAGGCCAAGCGTCAGAGTACCATCAGCTCTCTTAGAGCCATTTCTAGACATGCGTTATAAACACCTGAGGATGTAGACTCAACAGCCTCTCCAGGCAACCTCTTCCAGTGCAAAGCATTCTTGTAGAGATTTTATTTTCCTTATGGAAATTGAAATTTCCTTGAATACAAGTTACAACTGTTGTCTGTCCCAGCATACCTCTAAGGAATGTCTGGCTTCATCTCCCCTCTGCAGACCCTTAGGCACCAGACAACTGCAGCTGCATCCTTCCTTTATCTTTCCTTACCTGCTTGAAATAACTTAGTTCCTTCTGCCTCATCCCAAATGTCACATAATCCAGCCTCCTAATCATTTCAGTGCACTTCTGCCATTTTCTTTGCATTTTGCCAGGATCTCATTTAAACATGAAAAACAAGCCTAAAAATGTGCACTCGTTCTGGTTTATTTCCTAGGAGAAAAATAATTTTTCACAACAACATTAGAAACATTAGAGGTCAAGGGACTGACATGTCCTCCATCCTTTGAAGAATGACAGCTGATGATGAAGCAGAAAAAACAAAACACCATCTTGCACAAAAATTTTTCACTTCTCCACTGAAAACTATGAAGTGTTCACTATGTACCAAACTTCTGTTGAAACCCTTCTACTTCAACAACTTGTTCTACCTGCCATTGAGGAAGATGCATTAGGATTGTTTGATACACATCTAAGCATCATTCATAGAACAAGAACATTTATAAAAATCACTTCAGACAAATGACAAATTTGGAAGTTCAAGACTAAAAAAAGAAAACAGGAAGAACTCTTTAACTTTGTTTTAAAACAGAAAATTAAGTACAAGAATTGCATATAATGAGTGATTAAGCAGCTCTGATGACAGAGAGAGCCAAGAAATAGATTTTAATTACTAAGCTGAAATAAAAAGATGTCCTACAGTTTTCTACTTTCAAATACAAATGCATATTAAGAAGCAGTGTCTACCCCTAATGCACAATTCCCTCTCCCAACAAGCGACAGGAAGCCTTAGCAGCCTTAGCATGCCGACTCAAGAGTCCACCCCAGGGTACTGCTACAAGAATGATCAGTTTTGCTTCTGTCAAGGTTCTTTTGTAACTACTTAAAAATATATTTGCTACATTGAAACCTTTCAGTGAGATTTTCACATTACCTGTAACAACACCACAGTATTGATTCTGAGAAGGTGGCTTTTCAGAAATTTTCTCCTCTATGGATCTTTTTCGTCTGTACACCCTGTGTGCATGTCCTGTCACAGCCAAAGTGCGATTGAGTGGCTCAATAAATATGAAGTCCTCATTAATCTGGATAAACCCCATCTGCAAAGGAAAACAAAGGGAACATATAAAGCAAAAATTTATTACATTGTGCACAGATGTGCAGGACAAAAAAAGCCCCACAACACTCCATTTAAGAAAACACTTTGTTTTAGTAACCTTATGAGCAAAGTGAGTACCTTTGTATTTTACAAGTTTTCTACTTAAATAAACTAGAATAAGTTTCATTTATTTCAGCTAAATCTGGGTGGGTGGGTGGCTACGTGCCAGTAGCATATGCACAGTAAAAGATATGGAATGTTAGAAGTTTACTTTGGGAGACCCAGGGGGTCATTTATATATGTACAGCATGTACAGAAAAGTCTATGCACTGGTTTTATTATTTATTATTGACACATTTTTAGATAACTATATTTAATGAAATAACAGGAGCAATGTAAGGCATATAAATACACACTGAACAAATGTGAGAGCAGAAAATAAATCTTGTGGCACTCTTTTTACTCTTTTTCAAACTAAAAGAACCCAAAACTATTTAAAAATGGCAGAAATCCCTCCTTGGTTTCCAGCAATTACACCAGAAAAGTATTTGAATACAGCCATTTAGTTGGTTAACTCTTCTTATGTCCCAACATATCTATACACACACAAACACACGTGAAAAGTTAATACACCAGATGCACATCTAATATTACAAGAGTGTAACCAAAGCTTAAAAAAAGGAATACTATAAAACATACTAACATAAATACCACACAAATAAAACTCAGCTCAAACTGTTAAGCTGCCAATACACACAAGTTCCTATCAAGAGTAAAGCTGGAGACACCAAGGTTTTGTGGAGGATTTTTCTCCACATCAGCAAGACTGACAGTTAAACTCCTCATCCTCTAAACTTAAAAAATCTATGATACTGTTTTGCTACATAAAGAAAACAGTGTCATATATCTGGCTAAGAGAAGCAGAGAGCTCTTCTCTATCTTTCTATGTAGCATCAGTGGAAAGAAACAGAAAATAATTTTGTTTCTTCTGGAATCATATACATTAGTACATTGGATATTCTGTCTGACAGATAAATAAACCATAGAAAAATATTCCGACCCAAGGAAGAAAACAAAATCAAAATTTTTGAGTGGCACAAAACACAATTTCATTCAAACACAATACTTTTAAAAGAAAAAAATCCAACAATCTTTCTGCACAATCACATTAAATAAATGTGAATACGCACATTTAATTTTTCAACCAGGTACAATAGCTAAGGAATGCTGAACAGATGTCAAAAGGTCATCATTAACACTGCACACGAACACGAAAGTATCTGGGGGTTTGGCTGTTCCTTTTCCTTTTTGTACTTACTTTTCAGGTACAGTTCAGTAGGAGCTTTAAATGTCATGCAATAGAAGATTAGCTAGTTATGTATTGCTAAGTACTTTCTGTACATCTATAAGATAACATTTCTTGAAAAGTGTATCTTTTAAAATGCTAGTTTTATGCAACAAATAACTAGCCATATAAACTACAAATGATATAAAATTTTTATTTATGATATAAAATTTTTATTTAAAAGCATAGTGCTCAACTATTAGTAAAATACATAGTAAAATAGTTTTCTAGTCAAATCATTTTCATCTGATTTTTATGTCTAATGCTGAATTTCACTCAGGCACAGATTATTTTACTTTTTAAAAGAATTATTTAGCATATGAAAGATGTTGATAAACTGGACATAAAACAAGAATAACAGCCCATTAGCTGGTGCTGCAAGTATCCCCTGATCACCAATAAAAAGCAAGGCCTTAGTCCCTCCTGAACTGACTCAATGATTGTTGCAAAATGAAACCAGGGCTTTAGGATGATGTTCTTCAGATTGCCACCATTCATTAGACATCCTGAAAAGCTGTGCTAGGACTGACATTTAATGTTTTCTTTCAGCTCCTTGCATAAACTGAAGTTTAATTCATAGGTAGAGAAATCCAAAATTTATTGCCTGTTTCCTGAGTCAGAACTTAGAGAACTGAACAGGGAAATAAAGTTAGATATATGCAAATGCATAATTTTCAGACAAATGTGGATAACCAAATAATCTCTGATGGCATTTTGACTGCTTCTGAAAAAAAACCAACCAACCAATCAAACAAAAACAAAACACAAAAACAACCAACCAACCATACAAACAAACAAAAAACCACAACAAAAAGTCATTATTTCTCCAACTTTTGGGTAATTTCACAGGTAGAAAGTGGGAGATGAAACTGTAGCTTTGTCAACCATGCCCTAATATTTTCATAATCATTACAAATGGAGTTAAGAAGATCTTTTTTAACAAAGTAAACACAGAAAGCACAGAAGTCAAAGCAGGCATTAAAGCACTACAGTTTCAACATTTTCAGATATTGAATGCCAGAGCCAATTACAACCTTCAGACAAAACTGTTCAAATAGTAAAATTTCCACGTTATGAAAATGCACAGCAAGACAAAGATTAAAAAGATAGAAAAGCAAAACCGTAATATACATCTGGGACAGAACTGTGAGTTCTGGGTTACCGACACATCTTCCAACAGTTTCATGTGAAAAGATACTACTGGTCACTGCAGCAATTGAAAAGCCTACCAGGATGCTGGACTTATCTCATGTAAAGGTAACATACCATGCCACTCTTTCCCCTGCTTTATCATGTTTCTTATATTAAAAAAACCGCACAAACTTAAATGTAGCACACATCTCAGTAGATTTCAAGCCCAGCCCAATCTCATTGGGCAAAAAAGTCCTCAAATTTTGTAGCTATTAATGAACATAGTACTTGTATTTTATTTACGTTATGCAGTAAAGAGAGACCTTAAGTATACGGCAAATTAGTTGATGGGCAAATAAAACTTTACTTGTAGAAAATTAACTTTGGATAGTGGGAAACCAAGACAAATGAAAACAACACCTTTGCCCAGCACCCTGAGTGGCACAGGGCAGGTGGGGAACAGCAGGTGTGGTCAGCATGTTAGAGTTTCTCCCTGCTGCAGCCGACTCTCCACTGTTATGAACCAAATGCACACAGCGAGCAAGGACAGGCTGAACAAGATTCTACTTCCTCCTGCTCCCAACATACTGCCCAAGGCACATATCAATGGGAAAAATGCATTCCTATCAGACCCAGAAAATGTACATGTTTCTTAGTACACTTGTTGCATCCATCAGCACCAAAATATCAATGTCACATTTGCAGTATAAAAATTAAAGGTTATCTTCACTGTCCCATGCAAAAAACCAAATTGCCTTTACAAGTGCAATATTTACTTGTTTTGAAACATAATCTGGCTTTGTGCTATTTGTCAAGTGTCCCAAAACTGAGGATCAATTGCTAAGTAAATGGGCAAAATCTTTAATTTGCATATCAGGATCCCTCTCTGAAGGTTTTTCTCCACAATTTTAACAATCCATATTTAATTTACTATCTTGATTATAATACTTCTATCAGAATCTGATCTGAGCTGAAATACAATAAAACGTCTCCAGCTCTTACTAATACAAATAATAAAGCATGCTCAAATAATTTTTCAAACTGCATAAACAACAATGTAAGAACTTGGTAAGCTGTTTTTATTCAAACGCATACCACTTTCCATCTATAAGAACCTTAATTGCTAAAGGCTTTTGAGGATCTCAAAAGTCTTTTCCAATTTAATCGATTCTACAATACACACAAAATGTAACTGCAAACAAAATATATAAAATGTATCAACTCTAATCACTTTAATTTTTTTAAGTGTCTTTTTTAGTAAAACACAAATATGCTTCCTAAATTCATGGTGGTGTTTTAAAGTCAGATATTTGGTCACTGCATCGCTATCAGCAGTGAAACTTATGAACCAGACAGGAGGGACAGGAGTCCCTCCAAGGCCAGAGCTCTCTTTGCAGTCCTGGTCACCAGGTTCAAGTGACCAGTTCTTCAACATGCCAGCCACTCTTTGCTCTTCTGGTTGCAAATGCCAGACAGCTGTTGACTCTCGGAACTTACACTGCCATAAAGTTCCCTGGTTCAGATTGTACCACTATTTTCAGAAATGTCAGTGCAGTCTCAACTACGCGTATTTGACCTTCGACCGTCAGAAGAATATTAGTAGAACCGACTCAAACCAATCGTAAAATGCTGAAATTATGTGTTTCCTTCATTCTCTTCCTTTGCCCAGGAAGCTCTTGTCCACTTTCTAATTGACTAATCTGTGGCTTAAAAGATCAAAAACACTTGATCTTAAGAAGCATCTGTGACAAAGGGAAGCACACCCCAACACATGAAAAGACTGAAAGACAGTGTATTCTACAAAAAACATAAAAACCCAGCAGAAAAGACCTCTTGATATCAGTCATCTGGAGTTCTCCAATACTGATTGTAGCACCCAGTATTAACACAGCTTTTGTACATTATTCAGAATAAAGGACACAGTCTTGAGGGAAGCATCAGCTCAGAAAACAACTGCCTCTAGCAACTTACCCAGCACAATGGAACCTCAGCTTTCTCTCAAAGTCCTAAAAAGCCATTTAATCTCCTTATTCTAGCAAGAAAATCAAACATATTAAAATATATTTGTACATAATTTACGAGTTGTAGCTTTGTTTATAAATTTCACTTGACTATTGAAACAAACTCAGCTAAACTCAACACACCAAGTCAAGCCAAATTTTCTCCTTACATCGAAATATGCAAAATATGCAGCATATTTCATTATTTTCATTATACAACCATAATTGTCACTGCTTAGGTCCTGCAGTATTGGAAAAATAATGCATAAGACCCAGTGTAGAATATACAGTGTGAATTACCTCTGTATTTTAATGTCTTAGATCCACACATCCAGTCCCCTAAGCATTTGAGATTCTGTAAAATAAAGATTTTCTTACACTTACTCTTATAACACAAATCTTTTGTCAGACAACACTTCTTTACACATTTCCTTGCTGTTACTGTTAAATAAAATAGTTTCAATAGAACTGTGCTCTATTATTTTTCTATTCTTATTTGAAATGCTTCATATTTTTATCTTTTAACATTTGGAATCTTTCCAATTTTACAACTTGATTCATGGTGATTATTTTAGATCCATCTGATCCAGGGTCTACACTGCTTTCCTTCCAAGCCAGCTCTGCAGGCCACCTTTCCAAGGTCTCTTGATACTCACTCTGAAGTTTTTATAAAAGGTAATCAAACTGTATTGCAGTTTCTACTGTGTGATGACAAATACACCAGCCTTCAACAGTTGCTTGATGAAAGAAGCTTTACTATAACTCTGACATCAGCTCAGCTGGTTTGAGTCAGGTGCTAATAGCACTAAAGTTTGTGAGTTCAACCTCTGTATGGGCCACTCACTTAAGAGTTGGACTTGATCCTTGTGGGTCCTTTCCAACTCGGAATATTCTGATTAGGTAATTATCCTTGTAACCACAAGTGAATTCCTCTCTCTGAACATCAGCATACAGAACTGCAAGCCACATTTCAGCTATCATTTCACTGCAAATTTGTGAAATGAGAATAAAGTTTCTATATCTTCACTTAACATCCTCCAACTACATACACCTGATGGCTCATAATGATCCTGTGATCAGCAAATACACAATCTTTTTTTCCTCCTGTCACTGTCAGCTAATTCACAAGTCTGTAAGGCAAATCTATAAATGTATAAAACTAGTAAGTCACAAATAGAAGAAATTTACCTTTGGTCTGGCTACATTTGTTTCTGACTTTACCTGCAGCTCATAAAGTACCTAAACTAGGTTTTTCATGACTACATCTTATAGGGACTAACCCTTCCATCAATAAAGGAGTTTACTTCCTTTGAAAATACTTCATCGTCTAAAATATTGCCTTCTTCCCACATTAATACAAACAACAGTCACACTGAAAACCAAGCAAAATTTACTGGAACTCTTTCTCTCGCTCTGCCAGTTAAATTTGTGAGAGTTGGACGTTAGAGCAATCATAGGAAGTTACACCGAAGATACATCTTCCACTGAAAGCCAGACAGCTTCACATGGAGAATGAAGACTTTAAGAAATGGGAAACCACAGAATAACAGACAAAAATACAATAGGATGACCACCGGTAACACAATTCCTACACTTTGCTATTTCCAATTTATTATTTTTGGTTATGGTTACACTTGACCATATTATGGCAGGTTTTTATAAAAATACCTTTTTGCATCTCAGTTTTCTAGCTCTACCTAATTCTATGTGTTAGTCTTTGGAGCTACTTACTTATCCTAAGGCATAAGGCAAGTAACACGATAGAGTTGTGAAAATCATTTCACCTAAGTAATGTGCCCACAAGCTCATTACAACATCATGTATGCTTTCACAGGTTTTCTTTTTTAAAAAAAAAGGCAAATTTTAAGAAGTTTACTGAAACCAAACACATGTTGCTGTTTTCATAGATTTATTGCTTCAACAGCACCCTGTAAATGGACTCCACATACACTCTTATTTTGGCAGCAGTTATCATGAAGTATAGTTTAGCTGTAGTTTCAGTCAAATTAGTTGTGCAAAAACACTGAAATGGCCTCAATTTTTTAACATAGAATTAATCTCAAACCCTTTAGAATCTTGCAATGAGAAGACACAGAATATATTAAGCATACATAAAAATTTTCAAAATCACTAAGCACTGTAACTCAAATTTCACAAAGCTAAATGAAGATAAATAGACACTGATGTTGACTCAAACCCTATAGTTCTTATGATGACCTGTTCTGGAACACCAATACAAAACTTATAAACAACTACTACCCTACAAAGAGTGTCTCATGAACTGCACTTGCATAAGCTGTTCTTTCTCTCCGAAGATACAAGACTAATCTTTTCCAGTTTGAGGTAGCTGAAGTATCTTTAATAACACTCCATTAAAAACTACTTCCACAAGGCAATTCTACTTTCAAATGCTTAAAACAGAAAAGTAACAAACATGAAACATAAACTCCTAAAGCTAAATGTACCACTTCTCTTGAATAGCTTATTTTTCTAAAAATAGTTGGCAACCAAACCAACTGCATCTAGCTGCAGATAACAAGGTGTCACAGCAAGATAATACTGTTATGCATGATATGCACATACAGGATATGTAATGGTAACCTACAGGGAATTTAAAATTTTGGGGCTTGAACAGGTATGATCAGACAAAAAATGAAATATATGAGCCAGATAAAAGCACAGAGAACAGCAAAAGCCAACAAAAATCCCAGTATCTTCATTAAAGCCATACAGTGACAGAAACGTGGGTCCCATGGAGATACCAATAATTCATGGTATTTCATTTTAGTGCCATCCAAAAAAAATATATATAGAATATATGCAAAAGTATGTATTTACAAAAAGTTATCAGAAGGAACTTCATGAAATTCATCTAGGATGAATGCCAAACCTAGCTCCAGCCTCTGGGACAGATCCACACCCAGAACTACAGACTTCACATTACAGGGATGAATGGATGGAGAGAAGATCTGCTAAAATGGTCCTGGTAGTCCTTGAGGGCAGTAGTTCCACACCATAGAATCACACTTGTCTGTGATGTTTTACTAAGCTGTTTATCAGTTGTCCTGATCTCTAACTTCTAGTTCCATAATTTAGTTTTACTCTGTCTTTGGTTTAAGTTTTGAATTCTCCTCTTGTTCTGTCATTGACATGCAATTTAAATTTTGCCAAGATACTTATGTATTCTTAACTAGCATTCAGTTTGGGGATTATATATGTATATGCTGAATACTGAAAATCTGAGACTTTCAGAACTATATTTTAAAAATTTCACATAAATCACAATTTAAAGTCTACTTTTAAATTGCAACATCTACAAAACAAAGAACTGAAGCTGCATGGTAACATGCAAAAATACTTAAAAAATATTTGAGAGAAGCATAAATACTCTAAATGCTTTCTTCCTGTTACGCTGTTGCACAGCTAAAATTACTGTGTAAATAAATATATATTTTTACTAAGTTGCAAGATCCTATATACAGATCCTATATACACAGCTATAGAATACATCTACACCTACATTATATCTACAAATCTGTCAAGTGTTTAGGTTCCACAGCCTTTCAAAGAGGAGGAAAAGGAAAGGGAAAAGAAGCTACAGAATATAGAGATGGTCTGGAAATTTGAGTTTGCAGTACATGAACTTCCATTTTCCTTCACTTAAACAGTTTCATGCTCACTCAAGAAAAGTATTCCACAATTATATCTTCAAAATCATAAATCCAAAATTATTAACTCTTGAAGATTTATACTTAGCAACTACAAACTAAGAAGTGCAGACAGGCGTGTTCTTATTTCTTTTCTTTATGCAGCTTTCTGGAAGTTTATGACGTACACAAAGCTTACTACTCCCAGCACAGGTAACTTAATTTATAAAATTTTAAAACCAAATTAGCATTTCTGATCCAAGTGCTACAAGGTATCATTGAAATAAAACTCAATATATGTGACTGTAAATTTAAAACCTGTTTTCAAGAGACATAGGATTAATGACACACTGAAAATACCCTTGATTTTTAAATTGACTTAAATTGAAAAGCTATTTCATTCATTTGCTACAGGCAACTATACAAAGGATTGACTTATACTATTAAAAAAAAAGCTACTGGCAAGTCAGACTTCATCAGCGGTGCAGCTATTTAATGTTCAGAATATCCATAATTGCACACAAGGCACATTCTGTAATCCTTAAGAAAATAAATACAATACTTTCATCCTTAGAGGCCAAAAACAATGCAGATTTTATGGCAACCATGACTATGTCACAAAAGACAACAATATGTGCCAACCCAACATTTTATGTTAATGGTTTCTTTCTGATAATTTCTCCCTTCACTCAATAGCTTTTATCCTTTATCTTAGAAGGCTGAACTGATCTGTAAAACTAACTAGATCTTGGAATTACTTCTCTCTCTCATGTAGTTTTGGCTTCTATTACAGAAGAAACAGAAGATCCAAGGAAGGGCTAGAAAGCATTAAAGGCTGACTCTGTAGTTCAGTAACATAAGATGAATTCTTAAATCACAGAATGTTTTGGGTTGGGAAGGACCTTAAAGACCACCTCATTCCAAGGCCCCTCTCATGGGCAGCACTTGGGCACCTTGCACTAGACCACGTTGCTCAAAGACCATCCAGGCTGCTCCTGAACACTGCCAGGTATGGCAGACTCCTTCAGCACCTCACCATCTTCTGAGTAAAGAACTTAGTCTTAATTTCTAATTTAAACCCTTATTCAGTTTTTAAGGCTTACCCCATCACTCTAAGACCTTGCAAAATGTCCCTCTCCAGTTCTTTTCTAGGCCTACGATCAGACCAGAAGAGTGTCTCAATTACAGAATGCTAAAAGAGAAGACAAATGAGGCTGTTGTTCTGGCCATGATGATGATCCTCAATCAGCTCTGGGCAATACATGCATAACAAAGCAAGATACAATATTCTGTCCAAGTAGCTGTCTAAGCACTAGGATTTAGATTTGATTTGATACAGATTTAGATCAATGACAGTGTTTTGATAGTAAATATAAAGTTATTTTAGATAAATAGGGTTCTGAATTTATGTTATGCAGCAAAATCCATTGCCTATAACTTTACAAATTAATTTATTTAGAAATAATAATTTCTACATGGAGCTAGAGTTCCTAAAGAGAAGACAACTAGAAGGCAATGTCTGTGCAAAAATAAAAAATTGCCTACCTAACTTATTCCTGTTCACTTCACTTCATTAAAAAATCACTATTACTATCTCAGAAATAATTAAAATTCTATTTAAAGAACACAGAAGATTTCTATACTCACAGCCCGAAATTATCATCTACAGACAGAAACTTTTTTTTTTAAAAGGAAGTTCTTTCAGTGGTCTCCCAGCACTCTGGTTTTCAGGTTTCATATTTTGATCTGTCCTTATGAGGGCTACAGAATTAGTTTCTCATTCTTCTCAGTTCTCATTTTTATGTAGGCATATGTTCCAAGAACCTGGAAGTAATAAAAGGGCCATGTCTTCAGTTTGGTTCATTAAAAACACAATGATCAGAGCTGACTGTGGTCCAAGCCAGTTTCCACATGAACAAAAAAAACTAACCACCATTACAAAAGGAAGCATTAACCAACTACTAAGGCTGCTAAACCTAAGGAAAAAAATAAAAAATATCAACTGCTTGCATACTATGGACAAAGATCTTCTTTTTGTCCCCTGTACAATCCTGTATTAAATATACATTTTATGTGGTTGCACGACTTCAACTCCATTATTGGTGCATGCAACAACTGACAAATGAATAAAAATGCTTCCTGTCTGTTGCCTGAAATGTTCTGAAAAGCCTTACTTTATTTTGCTTCAAAATGTATGCTGGGGCAGTATGTTCAACCAACCACAGATGACTAATATAGGTCAAAAAAATAAACTACAATCAAAATGAAAAGCAAAATACAATTATATTTGAACCAGCCTGACACAGCCCTTTACTTTCAGAATGCAAAGAACCAACAAAAAAATCCGTTTTTAAAACAGCCACCTAACCTGTAAATTGTGTCTATCATGTTGCCCTAAGTAAGGTATGATGTTAACAGTTATTTGGTTTTGTTCAACAAGTACATGCTATATAAAATGGAACACAACCACTGACTTACTGTTAAAAAAAATAAAACTCACAAACCCAGCCATTACTCCTTTCCAGAATAAATACAAGAGCTTATATAAAGTGAGCCAGGATTTAAAAAACTTTATTCCATAAAACTTAAGTTAAAAATTCTTTACAATGAGCTGGTTTAGTGATATTTCAGATTACTTATTTCACAACAAAGTTTGAGTAGTTATTAACACTGTCCAAGAAAGACTGTTTGCACAGCTAAACATGAGTAGCTATAGAAAAAGCAACACCTATGGAAACATCACCTAAGGGAAAAATCCTTGCAATTAAAGACTCAGTGCTCATAAAGATGTTCCTTTAGAACATTTTGGTGTAACATGAGTAACTTCAGCAATTCTTTTGGTAAGACTAAAAACCACTCTTTTGGAGTATGAATCAAAGTGCTATATACCTTTAGCTAATGAAACAGCATTAAATCCATTTCTTTAGAGTAAAATATTGTATCCCACCAGAATCTGAAATGGTATTTTATGGAGGAAAAATGTAATAATGCACAAAGGATGAGCACTAAGTATTCTATAACCTCCATGTAGGAGGTTAAACAGGAAATATCAACAATGATAATCTGTATTAGATAAAACACCGATACTAGTACCAACAAGACCAATACAAGGGATCCAAGTTAAAATTGATTCATCCATGTAAAACACTTAAATAGTGCATACCAATGAGTAACCATTGCTCAAACCCATGTGCTTTCATGGTAGCCACAGAAGGATATGGCACAGTTCCAAAACCCGCCCACGATTGTCCATTGAGAAATTTAATCTCTGCTAATCCTTACTGAAATATCCATCTACAACTCCATTATCTTGGGTTTTTTCTGACAGAGAGGCAGAACTCCTCCTATTATTCCTATTATTAAACATTATTTAATTCAAGGCAACACTCCATGAAACTCAGTTTCATTCAAATCTGCAATTTGCCAAAATTACTAACTGTGGAAAACAGTAATTCAAGAAAGGAAAATAAAATAAATTTATAGATATAGAACTACGATTCAACAAATAAAGTTAGTCTTTCTATAAAATAAAGTTATGCTTAGGGTTTTTATATCTCTATCTAGAATTACATTAATCCAAACCAGACAGCTTTAAGAGAAATAAACAAGACTCCCAAAACATTGTTTTAAAAAGTTGAAAATATATAGAAGTTATATTCTTCTATGACTCCTAACTGAAATTCTTTTCTTTTTTTTCTAAATTATGCAGTTTTTTGCTTTTAACTTCTAAACCTAGATCCTACTTTTCCTTTTTGAGGGAAAAAAATATCAATTTACCTTTTCTTGCACAAAGAAACTAAAGCTCTGCTACCCCTAGGAAAGAAGGTACAGTAGCTAATTATTTTTCAAGAACTGTTATTTAAACTAAAAGAAGAAATACAAACTTGGATGAAGGTTTTTTTCCTTTAAAGTTAGAGAGCTTGACTTTATGTGCATAAGAACACAAATGGTGATCAAAATGGAGCTTTGACATTAGCATTTTCAACCAACTACCATCGGTCTGACTGGTCCCTTTTAAACAAAGTTGCTTATATGAAATAAGCAAAAGATTTATTACCCATCGTGAACCACAAAGGGAAGGAACTATTTCCTTCCATTATTTCCAAAGAAAATGATTTAGTATAGGAAGCAAAAAAAACCCAACAAAAAAACCAAAAAAATACCCAAAAGAAAACAAAAACAACAACAACAACAACAACAAAAAAAAACAAACCTAAAGAGACATCCAAGAACTGTGTTGTTATTATTATGCTTCCTTAGATAGGCTACTATAGAATAAACAGGTAATCAGACAGAAAAAGGGAAACATGCTAAGATTATCAGCCAAAAACTGGAAAACTATGTTTTTTATATGCCTAATTGCATCAATTGTAGTCTATACACTCTCTTCCACTTCCAACTCCTTCACTACCCTCGTGTATTTCTAAATAAATATTTGAGATGAGATCCATTGATATCACAAAGAGACACAAGAGGTTGGCAATCTCTTATTTAGACAAAAAATTGCCTAAGCAACTTCCTGTCTCCTAACAACAAGATCATCAGTTCTTAGGTTTCAAAAGTTGTGTAAATTAGAGAGTTTCATACACTGTTTACAACAGAAACACATACAGACAGCTTCATGCTTAAGAGTATTTTTCAAAAGAAAGGTAAGTAAGACCATAACTAAAAACTAAGAGAATATGAGTCCCTTATGATGTCCCCTTTATCTCCTGTCTCCCAGCTCCAGAAGAAAACCAACTTCATACAATACATGCCTTGAAGCAAAGTTACAAGTTACATCTGAGTTTTCAGGGTTATAATCCAATTGCCAGGCTAATCAGACAAAATCAAAAAACCCCAACCAATCAACCAATCACAACATCAACAAAAAACCCAAGCAAAAATAAATAAATACATAAATGGGAAAAACAGTACTCCAAATTGTAAGCACATCTGAAGCACAGTTTAACATTTTACATAAAAGATGCATTACTATAATGGCTGTAGCCATCACTTGGGCACTTCTCCCACCCAGCATTCCCTGAAGCCTAGAGGGACATAACAGGACATTTACTTTGTACTGAAGCATAAAAAGTTGTCTCCAGACAAATTAACATCATGTGCAGCAATATCGTATTTTCCTTAAGTTGCTGCTATCTAAATAAGCTTGCCCTGACTTGACCCAGTTACACTTCTGACATCTAATGAGAACATAAGGTAGCACAGCTGAGATCATAAAACAAGCATATGCAATTGCTGGAAGATAATCACACAGAAACTAAATCACTTCACAAGTCAGTTTTGGGCACATTTCTACATTTTTGGATGCAAAACTCATTCAGAAAATAATTCTGACTGAAGTACTGGTAGGCCCAAGAAAAACATTCAACAGCACAGGCTTCCAAAAAACTTTTACTTCTATTCACTTACGTGCAGATGCATGTATTATTAGCAGCTAATGTTATGAGATTGACTTCTCATTCTAAATCAACCATTCTAAAATTAACACTAGAAATATTCTTCATTCTTTCCATTTCAAATAATACCTATTGCTTATTTATGATGGCATAGAAGAAGCAATAAAAATAAACAAGAATACCAGACTGTCCAGGCAATGACATGTTAACAACAAAAGGTTAACAAACTGTTAATGCACTGCAGATGCACATCTGATCTTAAAACTAATATAGATGTTTTGGGCTATTGGTTTATAAAAATTTGACCAACTACTGTCGGGATCTGCACTATAACACAGATGCTCATGCACATGCTTGGTGTATTTCATGCTAATTCCACTACACTGTTGATTCTGCAAGGAGAAACCAGCTCTCCTCTTATATCCTTGAAGTCACCTGAGAGATCTGAGTAAACCAAGAAAGGACTCAGGCACACTCCATAGAAAAACTTCTGCAAACACCTCATTCTGCCACAAATCCAAATAATTTTTTCTCACTCCCTTCTATTGAGGTAGTTCTCCTCATCACATAGCAAAAAGGTATGTTCACCATTTGAATACTACTTCTACAGGACCACTGGTTTTCACAGACTCCTCCTTGAATATTCTCACCTTCCATCAATCTCACAGCTTGCACACATAATGCTTTCTCTTGGTTTTTCCCCTATTTCCCAGCTCTCCCTATTTTTATCTTATTAGACACAGAGATCATGGATGCTGCTCTTTTTTCTCCTGTCACAATCCATCATTAACAACCAAAATAATGCCCACTCCTGCAAGAAAACATTTTAAAAAGAAAGACGAAGAACAGTCCTTTTAACATAGTATTACAAGGGTCGCAATATGGAGAACATTTGGTTCTTTTAAAAATCCTGGTTCATTTGCTAGCAAAGAAACAATTGGCAGATACATGAGATACATAAGCCAGGGATACACGTTCTGAAGAAAACGCTGGTTTCACTAACGTTAGCAGTTGTAGCTGGAAGACACTCAGTGCTCTGCCTTTTCTTTTTAAAGCAGTTAACATCAAATCAGGAGGCCAAAATGTCACTAATTTACAAATTTAATTAATGGAATTAACCAGATTTTCTGATTTAATATCTCACTTCTTTATCTTGAAAAATAACCTTGATAATTTTTTATGTTAAGTACAATAGGTAGAGATCTCAGGTCATGCACAGCAGTCTGAAATTTTTTATTTGTGGTTTTTTTTGTTTTTAATAAAGTCACTCTGGGAATAGTGTATCTCTCATTTCTAATTATCACTCAGAAATATATTGCAAAGGAAGTATTTGTACTGAAACTAAGCACTTTAGAAAGCAGGCCATTATAAGCAGGATTGGAATCACAAATCAAACCTGTCTCAGGATAGAGCACCTGCATGACTGTAGGATAGCTCTTTGAAGAAGAAAGGAATCATTACCACATGCTCTGAGGCATGGTGGCCCAAAATCTCACATACCATGCAACAGTGTTTAATATTAAAGGAAACAGAGATCATTACAGTTCAAATGTAGTCTTGGCCTAAGTCAAACCTGATTTTCTAAATCTTTCAGCTTTACATTAGCAATACTGTTCCTATGTTTAGAAGACTTATGCTCCTTAGGAAGAGTTCTCAGATACACAAAACCAAAAGATGTTTCATCCAGAAAGATAAAGAAGAATAGCAACAGACTGCAGCATCAGAACCCAGGAGAGAAAATAGAAACAAAGAGGGTTTATTCCTTAATCTTTAAGCAAATCTTTGTTGGTTTATGGCACTTAATGACAGTAATAAAGCTTTTAAAGGGATGCCATCTCCAGTACTCCTTTCCTTTATAGAAAAGAGGAAAAGGAAAAGGAAAAGGAAAAGGAAAAGGAAAAGGAAAAGGAAAAGGAAAAGGAAAAGGAAAAGGAAAAGGAAAAGGAAAAAGGAAAAGGAAAAGGAACCCCACTCCACAACCTAAATTTAATATTTCTGTTTGAAATCAACTCCCTGTTCAGCAAGTTTGTTAATAGCATTAATAGTGTTTTGCTTGTACATATATGCTAGTTATTTCAGCTGGCCACAGTCACTTCCTCTATTTCTCTACTGTGTTCAGAGCTCTGCTTCATTAGATTTTCAAGGTGATATTTTAATAGAGATTTAAATATAACAGAGAGATTACAAACACAGCAGTTAAGCTTTAGCTGGAGGCAAAAACGTGGCAGATGTGCCTCTGCCTAAGCATGCCACAGTAACCTCATGTAAACAACTTATTTTGTCCCGTTGGAAACCAGACTTCCTGCAGAGCTGGCTGTCCTCCTCTTTCCCACCTTCCACTGCCATGTAAATCCAGGAGGAACAACCTAGATGAGTTTCCACACAGACACTGAAAGACCTCCTTCGCCCAGGAGCACTACCACATCTCATTAGTTCTCCAACCTTATGCGGAGGTAGAAACCACTAATTTTTTGTCCAATGCTTTATTTTCCCAGGGATGCTTGGTTTTTTGGTTGTTGGTTTTGGGTTTTTTTCCTGAGGAAAAAATACTCAAAACACTTTCATAACAGAGCAAAGCTGTTTTCAGTTCTAACACTTCCATTCATGCCCTACCTCGCTCACCAATTTATACTGATCACAAATTTTATACTGCCCATTTGAATGTGTTTAAAACACAAATAAATCACACTTCAAAGTCAACAAAGCAAATCTTGTTGAATCTGGGAATTCTCAGTATGGGATATTCATAGAGTACCCTCATTCACACAATTATTTCTGTCCCACTCAGTAAAGTTTCCTTTCTCTAACAAACTTGTAATGAAACAGTAGGCAGACTGCTTCTATTTTTTCTCTCTTCATTTAGAGATCCCAGGAAGCTGGGTGAATAGGACAGAGTTTGTACTTAATTTTATCCTGGCAGCCTGTAAGGATAATCCTATTCAATTTTATAATCCTCCTTCTGCAATGTCAAACTTCAGCATGTATGCATCATATGGACCATAAAGACTGCTAACATTCTCCTTTCTTTACACTTCTATGAAAAATTGTTGGTGATCTCTGTTTTGTAATGCTTACCACCAGAATAAAAGAAGCCGTAATTGTCTCAAATTTCTTTTGGAAAGCATCTGGTGTGGAAGTTACTCAATACGGATGTGTAATTGCAAGGGTCACTGAGGTGGGGAGGAAGGGACACTACATTTGGTTGACAAAAGGCTGGATATTTAGCCATTTGAGCTTGCATGTTGGTACTGTATGATTCAGGATGTGTTATGGGGTAGTTGCATTCAAGCCTGATCGAAGCAAGAAGTCTATTTAAGTCTCAGAGCCTTGCAGCAGCATCACATCCTGTAATGCATGAAGCACAAATGTATGAGTTGTTCTGACCACCTGCTCCCAGAGGCAGACAAAAGCTGGGATACTCACAAAAGCAAGATTTTAAAAAAAAAAGCATGTCCACTGCACAGCAAATAGACTCATTGCTCACACCACATGCAAACAGCCTATTCATCCTCAATGCATCAGATCCTATGCCAGGAAAGAAGTAACAGTAGGTTAAGTATTGCACTGCCACTGAAAGCTGAGCAACAAAAAGGTAGAAGTTCAGTACAGCTGTTTGAGTTGTCCAAAAATTCAAGTATACTTGCTATATCAGGCACTACTCTCATTGCAGGAATCACAAGGAAGTGTAACTAAAAGCTATATTCACTGGGACTTCTCCTATATAAAAATATCGAAACACTGTGGTTAAGATCCCTGTCCAGGAACAAAGACATCAAAACACAGATTCAGTCTTTTCTTAGGCTGAATCCTACCCCAAAAAGTGATTGTGTGCAGAATTATAGCACAATATAAACTCCTTAATGGATTCTATTACTATTGTTCATTCCAATTTAATTCTGCTTGTTCTGAGACAAGCTGCAAAGTTAGACTGCCTTCAACGGAGAGGTACAAAATAATAATTCCTGTTTTCTAGAAACCATGGCGTCCTCAATGTAAGGGACATGTGAAATTAGAACATCCTAAGAAGTCTAAAATATTTTTAATTCATCATGTGTCATTCAATTACTAGTAGTTAATAACACTAATCTTCAAAACTAATCTTCACAAACTTTGTGTCAGAAGTAAAAC
Organism: Toxostoma redivivum; assembly: GCA_013397375.1. Lineage (NCBI taxonomy): Eukaryota > Metazoa > Chordata > Aves > Passeriformes > Mimidae > Toxostoma > Toxostoma redivivum. Next base: position 31,089 of record VXBI01013155.1, on the reverse strand, counting down.
AAATTCTATGCACTTCCTGTAGAGCTGCTTCAGGTTTCTTTCAAATTTTACTGAAGCACTATACAATCCTTACATTAGACAGTAAAGGCATGCACGTTTTTCATATCCTTATTTACTTGTTTTATTGTAAAAGCAGGACATTACAATCAGAAATATCCATTGAAATGCTGCTGTCTATTGGTACTTGGAACATTTCTGCATGGCAGAAAACAAGTGTCACCCATTCTTTTGCTGATGCTGGCAGCGCTTGTTTGGATAGTGCTATTTAGGTGAAGTATTTGTCTATAAACTATTGATCAGACATTTAAATACCTGCTTTTTACTGGCAATGAGGCCTAATAAAAGCACAACACACTTCGGAAGAGAGAGGTCGTCTCTGGACTGGAGATATGCTAAGATTCGTTCCAACTCAAGTCACTGTGAAAATGCACATTACTTTTAATTGCAAATGGTATTTTACACTATACAGAACCATAAATATGCTATTGCCTGATTCACTTTCTTAAGAAGCAGTGAAAATCAGATGGATTCCAAAACTCCTCACCAGTAAATTAACCCAAATGTCAATGTTTTCTTAGGTAGAGCCCTAGAGATGTTCTGTCAGACAACCTGCAAGAAGCTGAGATGAACAGCACAGCAGCCAAAAGCTGCACTGTTCTGTCCATTCTCTCCTTCTACATTTGCTCCTGTTTGCACTTCCTGAAAGTCTAAACATACCTCAATATTTTAGAAATAAAAAGCCATTCAGATCCTTTCTCTGTGTAAACAGAAATAGCTGTTCTCTATTTATTGCAGACTGCTTCAGTCAAAAGAAGAAGAAACATTGAGGAAATCCCTGCTATCAGTATACAGCCAAAGAGTACTACCTAAGGAATTCATTACTGAGAAAAAGTTGTAGTAATACCTCTCTTTTTGAAATGAAATGAATAGGGGATAAAGCACATATTTGCCTTGTTTACAGCACTCTGTGAGAAGAGCAGACTACTTAATTTCATTCTAGCAGTAGATAAAGAACCAGCAGTCTGATTTCTTAATTCTAAGTTCACAATAAATTTCTTCTACAGCACGCTACAAAAAATTACCATATATTTATATATATATTACCAGCCCCAAATAAAACTGGTCAATAACCTTTGACACGATTTGTTTCTTATTTCAAATGTTATGTCAGAACATAAGCAAACAGAAGAAACAACCATTTAAATAATTAACGGTCCAGCTCTGCAATTAATCTCTTTCAGAAGAACAGTCTCACTGGCATCAGCACAACTGTTTACATCCTGGTATTTGGCTAAGCATGAAGAAGAAGAAGGCAGTCAGCATACAGATGGGAGAATCCTTGGAAACCTCTCCCTATTCACCTTCTCAGAGCACCAGTGCAGAATCCCAAAATGTACTCAGAGTAGATCCCACTGAGCTTCAAAGAGATGTAAGCACTTGTGATCCACAAGTGTTTTACCAAGGAGTTGGAGAGGACTGTCACCACTGATCATGTCAACTCTGAGATTGCACTGAGGTCATCATGACGAGTCTCTAGATAGTCCATGCATATCTCCAATCTTTAGATTAGTTAGAAAATAACCACAGAGTTATATTTTGTTTGTTAAGATTAAGTGGCTGAATGAAGACACTTCTGAATGCCTGCAGTCAGAATTTGGTCAGTACTTATCTAGGAATACAGCTTTCATTTCTCATTTGTATTTTGACATGACTTTCATAGTATGTTAGGAGCCCAATTATTATTACCCCTCTATACTAGTTCTTGATGAGCAGCTTAAGAAAAAACACACTACTGAAGTTCTCAAGAACTGTAAAATAATACGGGGAAGCTTTAATTTTCTTCTTTTTGTGTACAGTTGATTACTACACAGACTTTTTTTTCCTTTTGTCCTGAGTATCACTGGCATGTCAGGTGTCTGTGCCTTGAGAAACTGGAAGTCATACCAGCATTCTATCTGCATGGCACAACAATTTCCCCTAAGACATCCCTTTAATTTACTGAAGATGCAACCTTTGACAAAACTAGCCCTACAGCAACAACCATACATCTGTACTGCCAGGTATGACCTTTCCCTGCATGTGATGGCCAAACTACTACACTCCTTCACCCCTTCCCCTGCATGGCAAAACTGCTGTTTGTCAGACTACATCTAATTTCCTTGTCAGTAAGAAGACTCACTAAAAGGCTACATCTGAAGAGCAGAATGGTGTAATCTATGCTGCATATTAGCCCACATTTGACTTTCCAAAGTGTATGCAGCTTACTAAACCTAGCCCAAGATCTGCAAGGCTTTGAAATGAGAGTATATCTAAGATACTCATATTTTCTCTGAAATGTCTTTATATTTAAAATGAAAAAATAAATTCCAATTCCAGTTACTACAATAAAATATTTGTGGGGACAAGTTTCAATGTCATTTTACATATTAAAAAAAGAAAATGTAGTTTGAAATACTGCTTGGCTCCATTGGAAGGGTCAGGCCTAGATGAAACAGGGTGGAACATCCAACACATGTTAGGCTGTTTTTTCAATACTCTTGGAAACTCAGCAACTTGCATATGTAATAGAGCCCAAGCAATGACTGAATAAAGCATGACAAATAGCTTAGGATTTGTTATGACAACTTTGACATAATAGCACTGTGCAATTTTTTTAACTATGCCTGACACAGCAACACTCTCAGGAAGAACAGCTGCTTAACTATTTCACCACGAATAGGACAGTGCAGTTGAGGATCATGACAACACCAGTCAACATCAACAACAGTTGCCAATTTTATTTGAGATACACAGAATAATTTATGTTTCAGCTGTAGTTTTGTGGATGAGGAACATGATCTGGGGACATGCATGCTTAGATGGCCAAAGGCTTTGGAGTAAGCTGGTACTCCTAGTAAAGTCTAACAGAATCAAGAATTACTAATGGGGCTCTTAAGAAACTGGGATCTGTCTAAAAAGTGAATTTCAATTTAAATAATAAATCAGAGGTGTTACAGACATGCAATGATATGCATGGCTTTTGAGCAGACATAATAAAAAGGTGATAATTATTTCCACCAATTTCTTTACAAAGATTTTCTAACTTAACTTTACCAAAACACAATATAGAAGGAAGTAAAACTCTCAAAATAAGGAGCACAGAAGTCAAATGCTTTTCATGAACAAAAACCTCTTTTACCCAATTGTTTTCAAACCACCATCAACTGACTTTCAGTATTTTTCACCACAATTAATTCTACTACCATGCTTCGGAAAATCTGACAAAATATCAATAATTAGATGCCAGCCACTTAGAGTTGTGTGAGACTTGGCGGTTTCACTTTGCAGGAGTGCAGGCAAATATTTTATTTGGTGTCAATCCACCATTTTCAGTTTGTGTTGATTTTTGAAAAAGTTCTAAGAGGCAAATGAATAGAGTCAAAATTTCCACATTTTACCTGGTTTCACTTCATGACCATACAAATAAAAAGGCATATCTTCATGAATCAACAATGGAACAAGTCAGATGTTCAAATTCAGAAAGAAATACAAGAAAATATCTACCATATGGTTACGATGATTTACAACCAAACCCAAGGATCTAGGAGGATATTAACCCTGTCTAGCATCATTATTCTTTGTATTCTAAATTCTGTAAAGTGCTGCAAGAATGTGCATTTATGATGCACATTAGAGAGGCCCCAGTTGAGAAAAACAGAAGCAATAATTGGGGTTTTTTTAGGTTCTGCCAGCACTCTGTACCATCACAGGCAAACTCCTTTCTTTCTATATGTTCCATCCACCTGCAAGTACCTTAGGATTGCAGCTCTTTGGATCATCACTGCTATTGTCAGTGTAACCAATTCTTCTTTATCGGGCAAAAATCATGACGGATGCAACAGAAATAATAGCAGGGGGAGCTTGTTTTAAATAAGAGAATTATGCCATAGAATTAATAACAATTGAAAAGGTCTGACTGTATTAAGATTTTTGCCGAGAACATATTCATTGCATTCTTCTACAAATCACTTAAAAGGAAAGAAGTCACAAATTCAAAGTAACTACAGGTACCACATGCGGGAAGCTTTGAGGTAGAGAAAAAAGTTCAAAGAGATGAAAGCAAAGGACTAATGAAAAGGAAAAAGGACTGGTAAAATCTGGTAGAAATAGATAAGACAGAACAGTTTGAAAACTGAGATGCAGAAGGAAAATAATGCAAATGAGGGAAACAACTTTAGAATACAGATGAGAATGAAGAACAAATGGATTACAGATAGACTGCAGGAGAGATGATGAGACAGAGAAAAGAAAGAAGAGGGAGCATGGAGGTATCTAATTACAGAACTCATTGAAGAGAAGATAAAATTACAGATAGAGACAAGAAAAGTTTAAGAAAGGATGGTGTAAGAAGAGGGAAATCTACAACCAGAAAGGTATTTATCTGGAAACAGGATCTATAATATCACTATTGTACAGGCTAAAGGCAGAATTAGGATCTGATAAATGTTATCAGAAGAGTATGAATAGGAAAATTGCTAAAAAAAAAGGTTAGGTACAGAGGTAGGACCCAAGATGCTATGAGAGAAAGAAGACCTTAGGGAAGGAAGGGGAATGAAAAGCAATAGATGAAGCAGAGACTTGGATGGAGACCTGGGTGCTAGCCCAGGTGCATGCAAGGTCACCTTACCAGTCCACCACAGGTACTGAAGGAGGCGAAGGAGCCCGGGTAACGGAGGACAGTACCACTGTAGTAACAAGCTCTCTCAGGTTGTGACTGTGCAGCACTGGGTGGACTTTTGCCCTCACTCCCAAGCCGCTCTTCCACAGCGAAGCCAGGAGCCAGGAAGCGGCTGTCCCTCTTGAGCAGCAGGTAGAGTTCCCGAGCAAAAGCTGGGATCCTCAGCAACACTTCATCTCCATCCTCGGCTGGAGGTGGTGGTGGGGAGGATGGTGGTGTTGGTAACTGAGAGGCAGCACCAGACCCCTGGGGCGGGGGGGACCAGTGATAAAACTCCTGAGACTCATACTCATCCTCAGTGTCCTCTTCCTCTGCTGCCTCCCCTACAGCCTGCGCCTGCCCATCCACGGAGGAGGAGACTGAACGCACCTCTCGGGAACTGCCAGCCACGGGGCTAGGTGTGACTGAGGCACTGAAAGTGCTGCTTCGATTCCCACTACTGGGGTCGACATTGCAACCCCCACCACCGCCACTGCCACCCGTCGGCTCCTGCTGTCCCGGGCTCCACAGTGCAGGGAAGACGATCTCCCACTCCTCAGTCTCTTCAGAAGTATGGAGACCTGTGGGAAATCCAGCAGATGCTTTAAATGAGTGAGGCATCAAAAATGAGATGGAGCAGCATCCACTGCCTGCCAAAAAGCTACCCTTTGCCCACCACAAGACGGTGCCTCTGACACCTAGACCAACGAGCATGCCACAAAAAATGGGGTTCATCTGTCCCTTTCACCTTCTCCTTACGCACAACAGGGGGGGATCAGCTGCTAGATGAGTCTGTGCCTGCTGATGCATCTGGAACACACCAAGGTCCTGCAGAACTGAGAGAAAGCCAGACCCCAAGCTGGGCAGAAGTTGTGTTTGTACCAGTAGCTGGGGATATTCTTCCTTTTGATCACCACCTCCATGAAAGGAAATTTGCATAAACCCTTCATCATTTAGAGAAAGCAACAACTTTTCCATATAGCTTAAAAAAAAAAATCCTGCGAAAATCCTTAACAAATCTGAAAATTTCTACCTTCCTCTCAGCATGCTGTCCAAGACCCATTATGCCTCCCAAAGGTTGGCCAAATATACATACACGCACCCCATGGCTGCACGTACAAGTGGCAGTTGCATGCACATGCTGTATCATGATCATTCTTACAATTAAACTGAATTAGAATCACTAACTACTGATGTCCGCACATCCCACTCTACATCATAATACAACCAAAGTCCTGCATGCCAGCACTATGTTTACAAATACCTGAGTACATACAACCTCCACTAGCCTGAGACAGGAAACAGTTTTATTTACACATCCATCTCACTCTCTAGGAACAGCACAGCCGGGAGAGATGACAGGGTTGCTTGTGGAAATCAGGTCTCGTACAGAGGAGCGCTGCTCAGTGCACCCTCGCAGCCGAGGCGCGCCTTATCCGATCACCCATCGGTTTCGGGGTCGGGCACGGCTAACAATGGCCAGGTACCGCCACCAGCCGCCGACGGGGCGCGGAGGCCGCCCTGGGCTCGGTCCGTCCCGCGAAAAGGCGCGCACTTACCTGCGCCGAGCCCGCTTGACAGCACGCACAGCTGGTAGAACACGCAGCAGACGCGGCTCAGGCGCATCCTCCCTCCCAGGGCCATCGGCTCCGCGCCCGCGGGACGCCGACTGGCAAAGCACGCAGGGCCGTGCCGAGTCGTGACGGGCCGAGCAGGGAGTGCCGCGGGGCGCAGCCACCTGGGCACCCGCAGAGAAACTGCGGGAGAGCGCCAGCAGCGCGTCCCGGCGGGGCGGGCGGGCAGCACCGGAGGCGCGAGATGCACAGCGCACGGCGGCCGGCCGTGTGTGTGTGTGTGCGTGTGTGTGTGCGTGTGTGTGTGCGCGCCTGTCCGTCTGTCTGTCTGTCTGTCTGTCTGTGCGTGTCTCTGTGTGTGTGTGGGCGCGGGCAGGCAGGACCGCGGCCCGTGCGCGCACACAGCACCCAGCGGCGGGCGGGCAGCTGCGCCCCGGCGGCAGCGACCGCGCTGCCCCCG
>VXBI01013155.1:6250-23541 GCA_013397375.1 Toxostoma redivivum | reverse complement strand
TTTTTTTTTCATTTCAGCCGACTGACACTAAGCAAAATCAGAGGGACTCAATGAAAACAAGATTAATTGATTAGGAAGAGGGGAGTTTTTCAGGGCAACAAACTGGTATTTGCCTGATAATTAGATGACCTTAAAATGCATTTCAACGGAAGCTTTGTTTTCCAAATAAATAGCAACATATGTACTAATTTACAGTGGAATTAGTTAATAGGCCAAATCCTGCAGCCTTTTCACAGCCACAACTCTCCTTACAACTGATCAGGAAGTGCTGCAAAATGTGGCTTATTAACTCCTGCGAAAATATTAGATAAAAATTCTGATTTTATTTTTATTTTAACAAATCAGAATGTTTTCTGGTATCAGGCAAGGTGCAAAAATACACAGAGAGAACCTTCACTCTGCATACAGTTACATCGCAAAATACATAAATGGATAACAAGTGGGAATAAAGTAAAAAGATATGGCATCTGAGTGTGCTTACTTTAAAACTGTGAATTGCTGTAACTGTTTCCAGTCTGCTGAAGTTGTTGGTCCCTTCGGACAAAATTCTGCTTCTATTATTCACATATATAATCTTACTAAAAAGACAAAAACACTGGTTTTGACAGCAAGGTAAGGAGAATTTGGTCTTTTCAACACAAACTGCAAAAGATAAAGACAGTTTAAAAAATGCCAATTGAGCAAGACTTTAATATGTTTGATTTTATCACCAGCCAAAAAAAAAAATAACATTTCTAGTAATTCTCCAGAAAGGCAAGCTAGAATCAACATGGAGCTGCAACAGATTTCTTTAGTTCATTTTATGTTGGTTATTTCTCTTTTTTATTTTAATAGTTTCAATAGTTAAAGTAAAAATACAGGGGGAAGCTCTCTATGTTTAAATTTGGGGAAAGTGCACTATAAAATAGAGCTCCTACTGGTGTTCATTAGTTTTAACAAAGAGTCTGGTCATAGGTTAATGCTGGTAGATGATATTGTAGCCCACCATGTGCTAACTGTCGACACTGTGAGACTAGTGCAGGGAAGCCTATGTCTAAGAGAATAAGAATTAAAGGGACAAAACACTTATTTCATACCACAGTTGGTTTGCAAAGAGAGTAATATTGTTATCCATGTGTACTCTACAAAGGTATGTTACCTTAATCACAAAGCCACTCTAATTCTGCAAAATTGTTTTTATTTTACTGAAGATATGGTACAGGAGGTGTTATGAACTATGCATTTGTAAAATTGGAAGAAACAGTATCTTCAAACTTGATATAAAGCAAAATGAAAGGAAACATTGTTTGCTCCAGTAAATTTTTAAAGCTGCATTACCTATTTGAAAGGTTGAAGTCTTTTGGCATTTCAAGGGATTTGTGCAAAATCACAAATGTAAAGCATGTGTTAATTTGTAAAATATAACAGTGATTCAGGCCTCACTGACGTGAGAAAAAAAACCCAGAAAATGAAGTAAAGAGTATGTCCTTGTCAGTCCTTCCTGACTGGGATAAATCAGCCTAATTTTGTTGAAATCAATAGAAATTTGGCAATTTCCTTTCGTTTAGTCCTCCCTGATGTTAAATTTACAAAACTGAGCCATCACTCCCTTAAGGACTCTCAGGGCAAGGGTTCTCCCATGCCCCACCACAGGCTGACTTCTCATTTCTTCAGCATGTCAAGATTCTTTTGCTATCAGTGATCATAAACATAGACATCTCAAGCCATCTTTTGAAGATGTCAGTATGATTCTTCAACTTCCACACTCCTCACCCCATGATTTAATTTAAATCTGTGCTGCAGTTGCTGTCTTAGCTTACATAAAGCAAGGGCCAAATCCCTGCTTCCCCAAGACACTCATTTCATTCACTATCTGTTAGGAGTGGTTTATTTCTGAAGATTAAGGTAAGTATGGACAGATCATTCAGTTGAATTCAATATATCAACTTCTGGCAATATAAATGCCACCGTCAGCCAGAGACTTTCCTTGGTTTGTTTTTTCTCCTTAATCATTTAACTGTAAAAGCTTATACAAGTTCATACATACAAAAGTGTTTTAAGATTACCTCAGCTTTGCAACACATACAAGATTTCCTCCAGTAATTGTTACCAAAAAAGCAAAAGCTTTTAATCCTCTTCACAAAGATATAGTTATTAATAATTTCTTCGTATGCTTTATATATAAATGATGATACCATTGATTTTTAAAAAAAAAATCTTTCAGTATATTTGTTTCAGATTTTTACAATTTAAGAAAATATTCTGGATGAATGGAAAAAATCAATTCTGTTTTGAGTGGTGCTTACTAAACTAAGGCCACATATCATATGTCCACTGAGATTAGAAACAGAAACTCACATCTTCCTGTTTCTGGGGTGCTTTGCAAATATTACCTCAGTCTAAATAAACTTATTTCCAAGAAGATTGAACAAAAGGTCTTCTGATGTGCAAGATACATATGAACCAATGCTGCAAATTTTCTCCACCTAAGCATGAATGAAGTTTTTTCCCTTTTAGAAAATGTTGCATTCGCTATCTCTTCAACTGAACATTGTCTGCTAGCTCATAAACTATGAACATTTAGTCTGTAATTCTATACTGTTATTTACATGCTCAACATGAAGGGTTTATTTAAAAGGTATGTATTTAAGACCACTTCAAACAACTTCTCTTTTGCAGCTCTTACTGCAGAGCAAATTTTACAGTTACATCTGAACTCAGTAGTACAATCAGATGACCTGCTGAGTAAGATATGTGTCAAACTGTTGTGAGCTTAATACCTCCACTGGTTTAAAACGCATCAACTTTAAAAGGGCAAAGTTAAGCCCATAGCAGCTCAACATCATTATGCCACACCAATACTTCTTACGATTCAGTAAATTCAACTGAATTTACTAAATGCTGCAAAATTGACTCCCAAGTTGTTGCTTACTTCTCAAAGTCATATTGATCAATTTGTAGATAGTATTAGCTAAATTAGTATATGCTGTCAACACATTATTCACCCTTATTTATTAAGAATGCTTGGCCAAGTCACCACTTAAGTAGAATAGGCTTTCTCAACTCTTTTATTATATCCTTTTGATTTAGTGTTTCCTTTTTCAGAAAAGAAAAAAAATATATGCTTGTTTACATTTTGACAGAAAGCTCAGCCTGTATAGTGGAAGGTAGTCAAGTACTCTACTCAAGCTGAAACCAGCTTGACAGCAATGCTGTCTTCAAACAGTTTGTGTGAACCTGAGTTCCACACAACTTCCCAACCTAAAGTTTTCCCTCGAAGTGGAGCTTCCTGAGATTTCTTAACTGGATCATCTAAGAAGCAAATATGTCACCTGATCAATTATGTGGAAGAAGCTACTTCAGAATGATCAACAGCTAGTTCCCTTTTTTGGAACATCTTAAAAGAGCAAGGTTTCAAATTTGAAACCTGCAAGTAATCTCTTAGAGAAAAAAATTTGTTAATTTCCAAGAATTACAGAATTATTTAGGTTGAAAAAGACCTCTGAGATCATCAAATCCAACCTTTGCCTTTGGAGAGTACAGAAAAGATGCTATAGTAGAGGCTACTATGGAGAATATGGAAAACATATGAAGAATAATTCAAAATGTTGATTAACATTTGTGGTTTTTCTTGACAATTACATTTTAAAACAATACAATGATCCTCTTTCAGAACATATCTTTAAAATAAAAATAGTTTCGATCTGTAGTATAATTTATAAATGTATATGAGCACATGGAAACATTAAAGAAAAAAAAAGTAATCATGGAAAATACCTTTAAAAAGGGCTTAATGGATGCAAATTTTCAGAGTAGAGGGAAGTCTTTCCCAAAAATAAAGATAATGAAAATCAACTCCTCTTCCAAACTATAAGAATAGGTTAGAAGAGCAAAGAAATTTTTCATCACCAAAAATGGTGGAAATGCTTCCTGTAGGAAAATTATCTCATTTTTAACATTGGTATTAAAAAACCACAAACAAACAAAAACACACAAACAAACAAAAAAAATCAGAAAACAACACACCCCAAGAACATAAAACCTCTTCTAATTCGTATCAGAAACAAAATTGGGGAATTTGAAAAGGTGACTTCACACTCACACACACACATACTCCCACACATCCCCTACATTTAAAGGAGGTGGGGACAGCAGGTAGAAATACAAACCTGATAGGAACTACAAATGTCTGGGACTAATTACAAAACTAAGCATTTATGATAAAACCAGAATTATTGGTAACTATGTTATTTTATTAGTGAATGTTAGGTAGATGTCTTCTATGTTTAAATTACTAAGTTTAAAATATTCAATAAGCCAGTTATCCCAGCTCTACTAGTAAGACAGCCTGTTTCAGAATTTATTCAGGTTTTATGCAGAAAAATGGACCAATCATGTCAAGTGAGTTTAAATACTTTCCATTGCTTCCCTATACAATTTAGATACCAAGTGGTATTACCACCATAATCTATTTACAGAATTTTCTGTTCTGTTAAAAAAAATCAACCCCCCTACCTTTTCGGTCAAGGAATCAGTACAACTCAGAAGGCTGTAAATTTGAAAAAATAATGGAGAATATAGGACTGGGAATGATAATGTTAAAAGCAACACGGGCAAATATGGTATGACATGAAATACGGTTTCAAGAGATGTTTAAAATACTGAATAAATTCTAGAGTTTCAGATAGTTAAACTGCAGTTTATCAGTATAGATGTGCTATCATTTTTATTATGTAACAATGTCTTTATTATGCTACTAACTCACACTGAAAAATAGAAGACAACAGGGAGGAACATGGATCCAGGATCAGGAAAAGCAAGTGTGGCAGTCATTGACAACTGATTAAGGAAATTCAGTCAAGTGGAAAAAGAGAGGATACAGAGAAGACCATGGGATTCTACTTCAAAAGCTGTAAGTAAATCAAAGGAAGCAGTCAATGTAGCAAGGTAATTTTCTTGCTGTTTTGTAAGGTGAGGCATACAAATAGCCTTGCTTTCTGAAACACATCTTTCTTTCTATGTACGTTTAAAGAAAGCATTCAATAACAGAGCTACACAAAGACAATAACTAATTTCTAGATATTGGCCTTCAGCTTCTTACCTATCTGCAAGCACTGAAGATGCCATGAAACCTTAGAAATGAGTTTAACTAGTCTCCCAGTCATTATTCATTTAGATGACAGTGTAAATATCCTATTTACACTTTCTCTTGCCACAGGAGAGAAAGACTTCATTATAGCTACCAGATAAAAAGCAAACATTGTAGAAATTATTTATTTTCTCCTATCTAAAGGATTTATTCATAAAAACTGCTCTGTGGTAGCCTGCAGAACAGGCTGCCTTGCTCTTTTAGCCTCTGTAACTGGGGAAACTATTAAGACCACATGAGTTGTCAAAGCATACGGTATGTTACATACCGTATGAGTACTGTCCACAGACACTCGCTTTGAAGGCAGGCCAATGGCAAACAGTGGCACCAGGAGACCAGCTGAAATATAGAGAAATCAAGGTGACAGCACATAAAACACAAGTTGTGCAAGACCTCTGTTAAACAGGCAAAAAGCCAAGAACACATGGCTAAAGGGTTTCCAAGCTACACTCTGAAAGTCTTTTACTTGAACAGAGATGGAAAAAAAAATACTGGCATCATATGAGATGTTCTAAGTTTTGCTTAAAAATTCTTAATCTCTACTTCAGTCTCTCTCCTATTATGCTGAGACGGGTAATAATAAAAGCGCAAAATTTGATGTATTTAAGCAAGGTCAGGCAGTAGAAACAAACAGATTGTGAAGCCACACAAGGGTAATTGTGTCCCTGGCCAAAACCAGGAAGAAGTCAACAGAGAGTGCAAAGATCTCCACTGTGGAAGAGACGTCAGTTTCTGTTTCCAGAGCTCCCTGAAGATTAAATGAGCTATATATCATTGCTATCTAAAAAGTTCAGTTATCCAGTAAAATACTATGTATTGTCAGAAAACTTTGGGATTACTTATAAATACTTTTTCTGAACCAGCTAATGTAAATCTGGTCCATGATTGCTCCTGAATTTTGTACCAGTGTAAAAGGATTTTACCTCCATGCCTAAATACCCATGGTAAGCCTAATTCATGTCCAATATGAAGGAAACACATTTCCATGTATTCAAAGTAAATACTACTGTATGATACCTGAGATGATACTGTATCACTGGAATAAAACCAGAAGGAATGGTTATCCTGCTAAAAAAGACTAGCAGTTGTTCTGATAATAAAAAATACATTAAATAGTTTTCCTATGAGTAGAAATATTTCTGAGAGAACATCAAAGTAATTTTTTATTACTAATCCACTTACATTGTACATCACCCTACTTTTAAATATAATATTATCATAGCCTTTTTACAGTTTAAATTTACTTACATGACTGAAAGATACTAAAGCATATTTTCATGTTAATTTTTGGTGAGAAAAGCACATAGACTCAAACTAGTCATCTGTTAAAAGCCACACAAGTTAAGTTTAAAGTTATGTCCATGATTCTATGATCTCTCACTTCCAAGCTAGTGTCCTAGATAGCAGAACCAGTTATTTTAATATTTAGGCTAGGTAAGATAATATCAACCCAAGATATTATAAATTCAGTAATTTCATAAGCAAGCAAGATCATGTGCACTTTTCCCCTCCCATCTCTTACCTTAATTTTGATGTGAAGGAAAGGAGAGGAGCAGGCTCTAGAATCATATTATTAGGGATGGCTGATTTAACAAGATCTCTAACTGTCAGTGTGACAGTTTTTCAGAGAAAATGAAACTGGTTTAATCTTTTGCACAAACCTTTTGTACAAATTTTTCATAAATACATTCAGAAGATGGGCTTAAAGGGAAAACATAATATTTTAAACCAAACCTATCCTGCCTCTGCTGCCAGAAGGAAAAAAAAAGAATATACTTTAACACATAGCAGTTATCCAGAAAAGGTAAATACTTGCAAATACAGATCAGAGAGTATTGGGGGGGGGTTTTGTGCTTCAGGAAACCTGTGTTTGGTATTTGCACTTTGGTGCCAAAGCAGCACCTCCTGTTTCATTCTAAATGTAGCAGGATTTCTTTGTACTTTACTTATCCCCTCATTCATCAGTCTGCACATATTAGAAGAAAGTCTTCCTTTGATCTGTGGAAATAAAGACATCTCTTCTGGAAAACTATTTCAAATTCAAAAAGGAGCCAAAGAAATAATTTTTGCAAAGTACTGAAGAAACCTGGATGTGGGCGGAGAGATGGAGGCTTTAAAATTTAAAATGCAAGCTGTGAGGTGCTAAGAGGGGTCCTTTGCCTGGTTAAATAGCTACCTGCTTTGTAACCACTTGTTCTAGCACAGAAAGCTTCTTACTAATTCAGGCTGGGGGCTGTGAAAGCAAAAACTTCCACAGGTAGGACTATTTAATCAAAATTCCAAATTCAGCCTTAAACCATTGGTTGCTCAGATTTAGCTTAGTTCTGACAAGGAAGACGAATATAGTTGTTTATACTCCATTTACCCCATGAGAGCTATTGCTTGTATTTCACAATCTATATAAAAGCATCATTGTTACTGCCTATTTTCAGCTTGATCTTTATAAGAAGGTAGACCAATTTTGATTCCTTCGTGACTTGAGGTCATATGTCATTTCACAAGCTAAGGACCATATAGTTTTTATTCTCTTTTAATACAACTTCTACAGAGCAGGAGGCGGCGGCACAGCAAAAACAAACAAGGATATAGTTTGATTGGAAGAAATTATGTGGAAACTGGACAAATAACAAGTTCTATCTATAGCTGTCCCTCCTGATCAATGAAATAGCTATTTCAGTAGTAGAAATGCCCCAAATGAGCAAGTTGTTCCTCCTCTTCTCCATTTTGGCCAATAACAAGCTAGTGAGAATGACCACTGCTTCATTCAGAAGAGGGAATTACTTAGAGGGCAAAATCTTCCCCTACTTTTAGGCACTGCAGAAATATTGCTCTGAACTATTAGTACTTAGTCCACAGAAGGTCAGCTGCACTTGCTGAACAAGCAAAGCACAAATGTACAGTTCAAATGTGGCTGGCAGTGGAGTGTCATCTGGCCCATCTTAAGACATCATAATTTTTCCCAACTTACACTTCTTCTTTTTTAAAATACTTTCCACTACACAAAATCAAGTGGCTATTCTGATAAAAAGTGTGATTCACAAATACAAGCAAAAGTGATAAATTAATGAGAAGACAGCTAAAAATATAAAGAAAGGGGGAAAAAAGGAAGGAAAAAAAGGAAAAAAGTGAGACATAATAGCTCTGAATAGCTTTTAATAGTTTTGGATACTGCAAGGTGCCTGTGGTGTCTCTAGCACTTCAGCTTGAGGGTGGCTGAAGTTTTGCTCCTGCTTTAGTAAACTACAGAGCTTTGGAAAAGTTCTGACTATTTTAAGGCATTCAGGACATTATGTCAAACTTCTGTGTGTTCTTTTCTAAAGAAAAGTTTCTCTTTAGAGAAATTATTCTCACTTCCAACTTTCAAATTAATTTGAAGTTCCTAATATCAGTCAGGAGGCTGCATTGTTTATATTCCTAACATCCATCAGTACTTTGTCTAATTTAAGAATAATAATTGCTGTCATTTTCTCTAGACAAATAGATATGCTCATCATAGACGATCAGCAGTAGATAATAAAGATCTAGGCATCTTGGGGCTTGACCTTGAAAAGAATTATCTCCTTTTGTTTCACTGAGTATTCAGATATAAACTGTGTGTTTTAATATCTCAGTGGAGACAGTCATATATTAAAGAGATTGCTCATTTTCTGTTTCTCAAAGTTTCAGGGTGACATTGGTTGAAGTTGATATCTTTTATTATCCTTTTAATTTTTGCTTGATTTTTTCCTATGTCTTCAAGAAAAGATTTCATTAGATATTTAATTTATATGATTAAGAAAAATATATAAAGCAGCAAGCAAATGGTGATTGTAAGGAAATATACTGCATCATATAAAATATATTTTAATACAAATCATAAAGGGCACATGTATAATGAAGATAAGTAAAAACCCCCTTTAAGAAAGCAAATGCCATCAGTTAAGGAGTGTTCCCAATGCAATAAATGCATTTTCAATTTAGTAAAAAGTGAAAGTTCAATTAAATCCATTTAAAAGAACAAGTTTTATAGTAGTATTGAACTCAATTATCTTTAGTTGAGACACCTTCCCAATTTATTAATTGCAACATTTCCAATTTTATATACAGTGAAAATGAATGATCTGTCTTTTTTGGTGATAACATAGTTATGTCTTTTAAGCACACTCGACATGTTCACAAGTGACTGCGTATTTTGAAGTTCTTTTCAGGTATTTTTTCAAGATAGAATTCTTTTTCTTAACCCTTATGTCTGGAATGAAAATCATGTTCCTGCATTGTATAAATATCTTTCAAAGTATCTTTGATCTTCAGAATATCTAGCCTTTACTTCTGAGAAAGTATCTATGTGAAGCAACATGTTTTAAGAAAACAGGGAGAAAAACAGCCATAGAACCACTTCAGAGGACAAAGTGGATTAAATAACTAAGAATAACTGAACTCTGCTAGAGGGAGCTCTGCAGCTACATATTTACGTAAGTGAACTTAAAAGAATTTGTAGTCTACCTACTGCTGTAGACAAAGTTAGTCGAAACTTGGAGCTAGCAGCTTAAACAGTAGTAATAGCTAGAGCAGACAGAGCCTGTACATCATGGCATATGATCCACAGCAACCAGATTTCAACATGCCAAACAGAAAACCACGGGATCAGCCAAAGCAGGCTTAACAGGATGTGGGTTCATATAAGATGATGGCCACTTAATGGCCTCTTAGTAAAAGCAAAAAACCAAAAACAAACAAAAACAAATCACACCAGTGGAAAATCAAGGAGATCCTGGATCTTAATATGACTATGGGTCCAACCGATCCCTTGAGGAGGGGACAGGGAACTTAGATGCTAAGAGCATAATTGCCCCGCAGTTTTCTTGTTTGAAATCCATCATCAGAAGCACCCAGCTTGAGCTTCAACAACTCAGCCTTTTAATAAAAACAGCTTTCAGCTTATTGATTCAGTGGAAACCCAGTGCTGGAGCCTGTTATGGTGGCTGGCATATGTAATTCCCCTATCACTACACAGAATTATGATAAATTAATTTGAAATACCATCACAATGTTGCATGTTGTCCTGAGCACAACATCTAGGTTATAATGATCTGTAAAGCATTAGGCTTTGCTTTGAAAATTATTTTTTCAATAAAATTAGAATCTGCTCTTAACAGTTGTATCTTAAAATGGTAGTTCTCTTATGGATTCAAGAATGCAGATATAAAAAGATACAAACTTTCTTTTGTATTTTCAAGCCTAAATGTAAATAGAGAGCATGCTTTTGCACAAGAAATGCATTGAAAAGCCTGATACTGTGTTAGGCAAAACATTAATTGCTTTTAGGGTAGAGCCAGACAAAGCGTATGAGCTCTAATAAAGTTACAATTTTTACTCATATGCTTTAAACTGGTCAAGAATTCAACTCCTTCACTCGTTAAATTAGAGTCAAATTGTCCTGGTGTCTTTCTTCTGCTCATTCCTTGGAAAGTCTACTTCTTATCCACTGTTCAATTTGCTGCTTCCATACAGCTGTACTGCCGCAACCTCTCAGTGTCTGCTTTGCATTAACAGGCCCTGGCTTTGCTAGCAGTCAAGGCAGAACTAAATTCTCTTGTGTGAAGCAGCCTCACTACAAAACCTGCGTGAGGCAAGAAAATATTCTGACATTTTACCACGCTAAATGTTGTAGCCACTAAACTGTGCTGCTAGCAGAGCTAGTTAAGGCTTGTTTCAGAGGACTGTATACTACACTGCAGTGCAATGCACAGAGGTGGCCCCTAAATGAAAGAAAGTATAAACGAATAAAGTGCTTTAAGACATCTTTTTTTCCTCACAAACGGAAAGAAAAAAGAAGTTTCCTTGTTAGTGCTTTTGCTTTTAGTTTATCTCATTACTGTCTGAATCTCCCTCCCATATACTTATTACGGAGCATAAGATAGAGCTAAGTGTTACATATGAGAGGAAAAACCCTGACTATCACAATATATTAGTGACAGGCTTCAGCTTCCTACGCTGTACTTACAAGTAAATTTTACTGTAAAACTTCATTGAATATAACATATCAAATGGTTCCAGGAAGAGCTTATTCCAATTAATGAGAGAGCATATGAATAAGCAGTTGTAGGTAAATGAAAGGACAGCATGATCAAATTTTCCCCCATAAAAATGGGAAAATACAGAAATTCTAATTTAGAAATTATTTAAATAGAGTATTTTTGCAAAGAATATGTTGTTAAAAATATCACAGTAAAAGATCAAAATAACCAGCTGAAAAAATGGTCTCTTGAGTCTAAGCATCTTAACAGATGGTTTCTATTAAACTTCTATTGCTTCTTCAAGAAGAACGGCTTTAATGTCTACTACAGTTTTATTATTATTATTATTATTTTGAGAACATACCTACAGTATTTTAGACATATAATATAAGGACAAAACTATGCCAAAAATCTGACAGAAGCATTTCTTACAGCCTTAACGTCTATGCTTTTTTCTGCTGCTGATTTAGGTCACGTTTTCATTTACTTTCTACTACTGTTGGACTTGATGAACGATTTTCAACAGGAGGCTCTTTCACCACAGTTCAGTTTCTTTTCAGTGTTTTCTCATGCTTTTCTTCAACAGCACATTCAAAGGCAAATTGTTTTAAAATATTTTGTTTCCTTGGATTTTAAAAAGCACGAGTATTTAGGATGTACAAGAAGGCATCCAGCAACCCTTATGGAAACTTGTTGACGTAGAGTTTGGTCCTGATCCCAGACAAGAAAATTCTCATGACTTTAAATCCTTTGTAAGCATAAGAAATAACTATGTAATGTACTTATCTTGTATTATTTCATAGGAAATGTGTTCCAAAATGACTAAGTGATGTAAGTCAGTATTGGTACATTGTATTCCAGGACAATATACCATTTCTTCTTCTAGAATAAATACTATACAAAAGCAAAGATACATAGAAATATGGTAGATTTTAATATATTCAACAGAACAGTAAAAACAATACAGTGAGGGGAAGAAATGTAGCACACAGAGCACTCTTTGATTTCCCCTATTTTGCTGCTACAGTCAAATTAAGATCTGTAACTAGGGCTTCCTAGTAACTATGAGTGATTCTAGGTATTAGCTGGAATTAACTGTATATAAACTTCCATAATTTGTATTTCAGAGTGTTCTCTGCCTATGTATGATTTCCCATAGTTTTCAGATTCAGCATTAGGAAATATTATGGTGAATCTCCTCAGCAGATTCTGTAGTCATAAGCTAACGTGATGGCTATTCACATGGGTCTTTTATTGACCTTTGACCGCTTGAAGTCCTGATTCTTGCAAATAGCCTTCAATTTCAATTGCTCACAGAAGTGGCAGGTACTATATTTTTAGTAAATCTCTCTCTGTTTAATAGGCAACAAATAAATAGAATTAATTTCTGAAATGATGAGACTGTAGACTAAAATTTTTAAATAAAGGGAGTGTAACAGTTCCACAGAGAGCACAAAATTTAGTACCAAAAACATTGTTCACCTGTTTCTCTAGTGATCTCACCTTGTCGAGTCTAACTGCAGGCAAGTATAATGATCTCACCAAATATCCACCAGCAAAAATGTCATAGTTAATACCAGCATTACCTTTTTTGGGAATAGTTAATGACACTCATGTGAAAGGAACTCAAACTGAATTTCACTGGCATCTATTATTCTGGTTTTCCCAGCCACAAGATTATGCAATCAAGAATAGAAAATAAATGTGCCAACAGAGCACAGGCATATTTTCATGAGCCACAGTCTGGAGGGAAGCAAAATGTTTGCTGGAGGTTCTCAGGATCTCTAGCAATGGTTATAAAACTTAACATCATCACCATCCTTTTGTTCTCATGCATTTACATTTTGCTCTGTGTCCTTCTAACTATCTGTCTGTTCCCCTCACGGTGAAAGGAAGTGGGACTGGTCTCAGCCATGGCTTAGTTAGGCTACTGAGCAGTTTCATTTCTGCTTTGCACTTCTTCACAGAAACTACTCAGAACAACCTTCCTGCTCCATTGCAGTGTCCATCACCAAAGGGATTAAAGTAAGCATTTAAGATAGAATTTTTTATTGCTGTCCTTTAATCTCTTTGGTTCATGGGTAGAGCTACAGCCTGCAAAACACATGGATACATTGTGGGTGTGTATTCAATAGCAAAAATAAATTGTGTCGTTTCAGTGTGAAAAATCTAGGAACAGGTACAAACTTGCAGCTGTATGTGAAAGTAAAAGTGCTGGAGCAGGTGACAGTCATAAAAAATTTAGTTTTTATGGTAGATGTATGTCTGAATTAATTGATTGATAACATGGCATTGAATGGTAACAGAGTAAGATCACAGTAACTCTCTCTTACTCTCCAAAATATGGACAAATACAACAGTCTAGAGGAAAGAAAAAAATACAAAAGAAAACAATAAACCTTAGTGCTATGAGTAGGTTACTTACAAGAGACTGCTAAAAGCCCCCCAATATGACATCAAAACTACTGAGTCACTCAGCTCCACATGGGAGTTTCTAAAAAAAGACAGGGAGAGAATGCATTATGTTAAGAATTAAAACAAAATGGTCAAAGGGTATCTTTAAAAACTATGGAAAATCAATGTATCAGAAAAAACAATAGAGTATTTGTTCTTTCAGGGACAATAACTTATGGAACTTATGGAAGCTGTCGAGTCTAATGGAATTTTCAAAGATTAAGCCACAGCAAAAAAAACCAAAGGCAAATCCAAAATCAAAACTAATTTAAGAGCCTGGAAGCCACAGAACTAAAATAGAAAATTAGATTCTTAGTAATAGCTGGCAATAAAATAGCAGATAGAATGAAAACTGTTGCTAGCCCTCTAGCCGTAAAGATTACTTCTATTTAGCCATGCAGATGGTAGACTTTTTCATTAGCTTCAGTAGCTGTGGAGCTGTGGGATCAAGCACTGATGTTCACTATCCAAAAGCCCAGGCAATTCATGGGACAAAAATTAGGAAAGTGGTACTGAATAAAAGAGGGGAAAAAAGTTTGATTAAACAAAAAAACAAAAAGGTCTGAGACTGAGACTCTTTGAACAAGGTTAGTTTTGTGCCCACACTGTAGTTCCAAACTTTTATGTATTTGGACATCTAGCGAGACTTCTGTGACATCTAGTGTCTTCTGAGCTTTTCATTTATTTATTTGCTTTTTTATATACAATGGGTCAACTGTAGTCAGACCTGGTCTTTCCATGGGGGGGGAGTTGAAAACGGATGATTGTAAGCTCTCTTCCAACCCATGCCGTTCTGTTACTATGATTCTATGACACTATGATTTTATGAAACAGCTTTGTATGTTATTTCAGTGACCAATTAATTGCATTTCTGTCCTGGAAAACCTTCCGTATCCCTTTAAATGAAGATACCACTCTTTTAATTCACTGCTATCACCTGGAAGCTAATATTGTGTCATATTTCTCCACAGTTTTCTGAAATTAAAAACTTAGTTTTTCAACAGCAAGTGACAAGAATGTGTTGCACCTAGATCAGCCATTTTCATATACCAATGTCTTCTTGAATTCTAGAACTTGGTGGTATCTTTACAAAACTGATACATGTGGGAGAAAGTTCGATTTGAAGTTATTTTATCTTGGAGATTTATAATCTTGATTTTCCGCACCAAAGTTGTTTTGCTTCATGCAGTGGTTTTGCATTCTGTTTGGTGGCAATGAAAACTCATGTTTTTCAACTTCAGGTGACAAGAAGGTGTGTTTAGAAAGATTCAATTTTCATTTAATCAACAACAGCGAATCCAGTAAGCATCATGTGTTTGTTCATAGTCTGAAAAAAGGCATACCAAAAAGTATGGTTTATTCTCAGTACAAACAGAGGTTTCTAGCTCTGAGGTCCCAGGAGCAATCTAGAGACATGGCTCAATTGCACAGAAAGGTATTTGCCTGAATTGCCATTTTTTCCCTTCAATCATAACAACTTTTTGAATTTGTGCCATAAAAATTACAGTGAACTCAATGTTGTTCTGGACATACATTTAAAGCTTCTGTTAGATCATGTTCAACAAAAACAAGAAGACCAGGAACAATTTAAAATCCACTGAGAACATGAATATTTTTACCCAGGCATACCCCCAAATACAATAATTCTGGTAGGTCTTAGTAAGTCCTCTCAGTTGAGACCTTTGGGTCCAAATCCCCATTTAAAACTCCCTAGTAGAATAGAAGGTAAGACAAAGCCATTAGTTCTTCTGATGAGTTTTGCAAGGCTAATTCTGCCTATTTTTATTCCCCACAAACTTGTTTGTAGACATGCCCTTACAAAAACCGACAAATGACTATTGTTGTTGTACCTAGTAAATTACAATACAAAGCTGAGTAATAGATACAGACACCACTATTTTATTGCCATCACAAACTGTCTTGAAAACAGGAGTGCAAGACGCAGGAGAGTATTCTTAGTCTACAAATAATTTAATTAAATTAATCCAAGTTAGATTTATCTTTGCATGTTAGACTATGATTCTAATACCTTTTGTTCAATTAGAATCAATGGCTAGAGTTTGTATTCTATTTCCATTTACTGTGAGGTAGCAAGCGATCATTGGCATAGGCACATTATTTGCCACAAAATATAAAACATGAGAAAAAATGTTTATATCTTTTTTTTGTTCTGAGTATGTGTTGTCATAGAATGAATGTTTGATAGCAAGCTGATAAACCAAAAATTTGTCAGTGCACAAAGAATTGAGAACAAATGAAGTGATATCTTGCTTTCTCCCTGTAATCTCATTGATCAAAAGCAACTTGTGTGTTTAGCTTATTTATCAGTTTGAAACTCCCCAAGTGCTTCTAGAGTCACACCAAGGGAAACTGTTGACCAAAACTCAAGCCAAAAAAACATTTGTCCTTTCTGAAGCCAGCTTTTAGTTTGCAAGCCAAAATTCAATTCTGAGTTGTAGTATGTTTATCCAAGTATAACAAAAACCCCTCATCATTAAACACTCAACCAGCCCCAAGAGTAGACAATTACTTGGAACTAGTCACTGACTGAGATGTTACAGATGTCATGGAAAACTAGCAAAATTTTTCTTGAGCAGTCATGGCATTGGACAGTCTTTAGCAGCATCTTTGGACTTTCTTCCTTTCACCCTTCCAATTCTGATCCAGTTTGTGGGACAGTGACCAAGTGGCTGTGAGGGGCTTGCTTGCTGGATGGGGATAAACAATGATGTCACAGTGCTATAATCACAGGACCTAGAGAATACCTACAGAATGTGCAACTTTCTCTTGATTTTGTTGTCAAGCTTACATAAACTAAATTAAATTACACAAGAAATAAATTCTTCATTGCATGAAGGTGAGAATTTCTTACCGTACTATAAACACTGATTAGGCTTACATATAAATAATTCACTCATGGATTATAAAAGTACTTTAGACTTCAAGAGAAATTGGCTGTGAGTTCTGCCTGCAGGGTTGAATCCTCAGAATTTCAGAGACATTTGATGCATTTTCACGTGAAAATGCTGAGGCATCTGCTGGTTTTATTTAGTTTGATTTTTTTTAAAGCTGGAAACCATCACAAAATGGGTTTCTATACACAGAATGTCATCACCTGTATTAATTCACACTTCTACCACTATGTCTTAAAAATAAATTATTTTTAATTGAAACTGCAAGTGTAACAGAAATTATGGACAGACTCAGCTGGCTGGAGCTGGGGTAGAGGTTTTTTCATGTAATTTGTTTGGTGCTGTTTTGGATTTGTGATGGAAACAGTGTTGGTAACACTTGGATGCTTTAGTTATTGCTGAACACTGCTTATTCAGTGTATTTTGCTCCTCATGCTGCCCTGCCAGCAAGTAAGTTGAGGTGCACAAGAGTTTTGAGGAGTACTCAGTTGGGAAAAGTGACTCCAACTGACCAAAGGGATGTCCCAGACTGCCAACAGGTTAAACCATGACACAGGACCAAGATGCAAGCACCTGAAGATATCCCTAAATACACAGATTTTAGGGATATGCTTGTACAAGTGCCCTGTTCGAGACTGCTGTACCTCCAGAAAAAAAAAATATTAGCACTAGGAAAAAAAGTAATTTAAACATGGTAGGTAATTTCTCGTTTTTTCTCTGAAGTTGATGAAAGTGTTCCTTTAGTGTCCACTAATGACATCCCTTAAATAACAGCCAATGGCATTACATAAAAAAAAAAAA
>VXBI01013153.1:174561-202268 GCA_013397375.1 Toxostoma redivivum | reverse complement strand
CCCGCTCCCGCCCCCCGCCTTCCTCCGGGAAGGGACGGGAAGGGGGGAGAAAGCGCGGGGAGGAAGGGGGAGGAAGGGAGCGGGGAGAGAAGGAGGGAAAGCGGCCGGCGGAGGGGGCCCCAAGGCATTTCTCAACCAAGGGCGCGATTGTGCCGCCGCGGCCCCTCTCCGCGNGGAGAGGAGAACGACCGAAAAATGCAGCCGAGGGCGGACCAGTCAGCGAAAAAACCCGGCGCAGCCCCGGGCGGAGGCACAAAGGCCGCCCCCCATCCCTCTGTCCCTCCCCCCGGCCGCCGGGCACGGCCGGAGGTGCCTCCGCCGGCTCCGGGGGCAGCGCGGGCCGGGATCTCCCCCTTCCCTCGGGTCGGGGGCGGCGGGCTGAGCCCGGAGGGTCCGGCGGCACTTCCCGGCCTTGCCTCACATCCCAGCGCTTTGCCAAATGGCCGCGGCCGGTCTCACACGTGTGGACACCCCGGGCCGGCGCAGAGGGGCCCAGGCAGCCCCCTTCGGTCGCCGGGGTGGAGGAATTTATTTACAACTCCATAACCCAGTCAGTAAAGTTTCTCCTTTGGCGAGAGTTTGGTTTGATGTGTTCTGTTCTAAGAAACCTCCTCCCTTGGCTTGAATATTCGTTTAAAGTGGCTTGTAAAGGTAAAACACAGAAAAAAAACGGTTCGTGGAAACTCTCACATACATGTGTTAAAGCAAGAAGTCCCCCTTGGTGGAGAGATCCTGGAACACTGTGGTAATGCAATGTCATCTCTCCATCTTTTCCCATAGCGAGTCAGATGGCAACCCTAGCACAGAAGATGAATCCAGTAAGGGGCGGGAGGATTTATCTCCCCATCCACTCTCCAGCTCATCCGATGGCGTTACCAGCCTCAGCCTTCCCGGCCACATGGAGCCTGTCTACATGCAGCAGCTTGGGAACACTAAAATAGCCTTGAGCTCATCCGGTGTCTTGTTGAATGGGAACCTCATGCCTGCCAGTACCTCTCCTGTCTTCCTCAATGGTAGCTCGTTTCTTCAGGGACCCAACAGTGTCATACTGAATGGACTCAGCGTGGGCACTTCGCAGACTGTTACCTTAAATTCACCCAAAGCTGCATCGAGTGTTGTGAGCAACGGGGTGTCCATCACTGACATACTGTCATCATCATCATCAGAAGATGTTAAAGACTTCAAACTCCTTCAGGCTTCAGTCCCCAATGCCACAGCAGCCTTCAGCCCTAGCAACATCCCAGTCACTTTCCCAGGATTGATACCGAGCTCAGAGGTGAAAAGGGAAGGTGTAGAAACTGCTGCTTCCCAGGATGGAGGCTCCGTAGTTACTTTTACTGCTCCTGTCCAAATAAACCAGTATGGCATTGTCCAGATCCCCAATTCAGGAACAAATGGCCAGCTGCTGAACGGAAGCATTGGTTTTTCTTCTCTGCAGCTGCCTCCAGTTTCTGTGGCAGCTTCACAAGGTAAAAGCTTTACCTCTTGCAGTAAGAGGTATGAGAAAAAGTTGGAATCAGGCATACTTAGCATTTTAGAAGCTCAACCATGGCCACACACAGAACATGAAATAATACTGTTTGCCTCACTTTATAGTGGGTTATGCTTGTGGGCAGACTGTTAGGTGAGGCTGAGCTCCTCTGTTAAGAGCATTGAAGGGAGGTCTGGTAATTTACACCCCTTTCATCTCATGCTATTCACAGAAGTCTGTGATATGAGTCTTCACTAATATCTGTAAGTTTTACATGTTTCAGTAATTCAAAATATTCCCCACTTGCCACTGAATTCTTTTAATGAGAAGTTTCATAAAAATGAAAATTATGGCAGCTGGAAATTGTTACCGTTGTTGTTCTTGTGGTGGTTGTTTTGGTTTTTTGTTTTCTTAATGAAGGCATTTCACAAAAATACATTTTGAATTACTGTAGACATAACAAGACCAAGCAGTTGCTTGTACGTTTTCTGTTCCATAATTAAGAAAGATTAAACTTGAGGAAAACAATAGAAGTAAGCACTAGCTGGTAGATATAAGATGTGAGGTTCTTTGGATAAAACTTCCCTCAGTCCAAGGGAAATATGTCATCACAGGTTCATGTGCCAAGTGTGCAGGCTCCTCCCCAAGTTTGCTTTAGAGTTGGTCTTAACATACCATAGCCTGAATCCTGCAGCTGGCCAGGAAGAATCTCAGGGAGCACAAACCTAGTTCTGGATTCCTTTTTTGAAGCAGGTCAGTTAAAAAGCACAGTTGAACATCTTTGGTACTCATTGGCCACTTTATCTTTGATTATGAAAATTACTAAACTGGAATAATTCTTTCTAGTTTTAGGAGCTGTGAATACTATAATGAAAGTCAAATTGTGCTCATGTGCTTCTTTGAATTTAATGTGTATAGGGTGTGAGTTGTTCTTGCTGAAGCACAGGGAGGATCACTGAAGCTGTGCAACCACATTTCAAATGGGTGCACAATTATAAGGTCCTAAAATGTGGCACTCACAGGCACTGAAAGTTATTGGCACATAGTTTAACCAAGATTAAAGAGAGAAGACCTTCAGTCTGAATGCCACCTGTAATTACTAAAGCCACTTAATCCACATGCTCCAAGGCATAAACTAACAGCCAGCAAAGGTAGAAATTCTGTCCTTTTAAGTATTATAGGACTATTGTATTTAAGAGTCCTAAGATTCATAATAAGCTCTTTTCTGACCATTTTCCCCATTGTTAAAAATACTGACTGCCCACTGGAGAACGATCCATCATATCTCTGGTGCAGAAAAAAGTTGTAGTTTACTTGGATGGATAGCTGGCTGCCTATTCCAAGTGAAGCATGCTGCAGACTATTTCAAGCAAGCCAGTAAATAATACTGACAGGTAACTTGAAGTTACCTGGCCTAGTTTACCCATATGCATAACATCTGCCAAAAAATCCTCACTGATTAACTGAAATTAATAGGGAACTAAAATATTTCCCATGCGAGAAATTCATCTTCAATGCTGTTCTAAAATATTCAGCTGTGTCCAACTGTAGTCTCTTATAATTAAACTGCTTTTCAGAAAGAGAGGTGTTCCAAGTGGGACTCTGTCCCAAGAGCCAGTGTTTCTTATTTTAGGAATTACCATAATGACAGCTGACATGGCACATCTACTGAAAACAACTTCAGGTCATCTCTGGCCGCCTCTTCTTGATTTGGCTCACTACGACATCACACGAGCAGTGCCGTGGCTTTTAGCAAGGGCAGGCAATGCTGGGTGACTTTTCACAGCATGGTAGATGTGGTAGGATTAGGATTTTAGAAAAACATGATAAAGCAAGGTGGAAGGGAATAGAGCTGAGTGCTTGAGGAGTACCTAGTTAGACCAATAGAAATTACTGGTTTTTCGTGTTTTCTGTGCAGGTTGGCTCTGGCAGGTTCTGCCCAGCAGTAGTGGATTTCATGTGACGTGTCTCCAGTTCCCACACACAAGCTGTAGTCTGTCACTGAACTATCTTTAATAGCTTTTCATGCTTCTATTCTTAGATAGAAATTGAGTGGTGGCAACTAGTGAAGGCCAAAGCACATTCATTTTAATCACATGGCTGGGGACTGTTTGCCCCTTAATGAGAGTCTGAAAGATACCTAATCTAATATACCAGAAGCTTTTTTTTTTTAAACTTTCTAGAAGCAACTTCTAGATTTCTTTGCACCAGGTTTTCTCTCACCTGCTACAAAAATTGCTTTTCAGTGTTGCATGAAGTATTAGTGTATATGTATACTGCAAAGGTAAAAAAAACAAGACTGCATAACTCTGCCATCTGTAATCTCTATTTTCTTTTCTTTTGCTTCCTTTTCCCTAGGTAATGTTTCAGTAAACCCTAGCACATCTGATGGAGGAACTTTTACGACTGAATCTTCAACATTGCAGCAAGGCAAAGTTTTCTTCAGCCCCCTTGCTCCGAGTGCAGTGGTTTATACAGTTCCCAATTCGGGCCAGGCAGTAGGATCTGTCAAGCAAGAAGGACTGGAAAGAAGCCTAGTGTTTTCTCAGTTGATGCCAGTCAGTCAGAACACACAACTGAACGTCAATATGTCTTCTGAAAATATATCCAGTGCAGGACTCCAGTCCCTGGCCTCCTCATTAGTGAATGTAACGCCCTCACATAATTTTTCCCTCACACCACCAACTCTTCTAAATGCTGCAGAACTGAGCTCTGGTATCTCGGAGAGCCAGTCCATGTCTTCACCCGTGACGAGTACCTCTACGGTGATATCTATCAGCAACACTAACTATGCAACCCTTCAGAACTGTCCCCTCATCACCAGTCAGGATCTGTTGTCCATTTCCACAGCACAACCTGTGCTTGGAGAAATAGTTTCAACAAGTGGAGACCGTGTCAGCCAGCCCCCTGCACAAGTGCACCAGGATTTTGGCAGAGAGCACAGGTTGGTTCTGCAAGCTGTACCTGATGTCAAAGAAAATTTCTTACCTAATTCTGAGAGTAAGTCAACTGGCAATTTAATGATGCTGGATTCCAAATCTAAGTATGTTATGAGTAACATGGTTGACACGGTATGTGAAGAACTGGAAACGGACAAAAAAGAACTTGCCAAACTGCAGACAGTTCAGATGGATGAAGTTATGCAAGACTTGTAACTTCTTTCTTTTCTTGCTTTCTGTTTTAATAGATAAGTCTCCTGTTGAGGCCCTAACAAACACCTAGTGGGGTGTTTGTGGGGTTTTTTTGTTTGGTGGGTTTTTTTCATTTAAAGAAACCAGAAGAACATTTAAGTGGTCTGAATCAATGTACAGAGGAATCTCCGGCAATGGAAATAGGTTTCCACACTTGGTTTGCATGCAGTATTCTCTTTTAAACAGATTAAAGGAGAAAGGAAATGGCCAGGGCAAGTACTGAGGAATGGGTAAAGGTTTGGCTACCAGATACTACCCTGAAATTTAACCAGACTCTCCATAGTACAACATACTCTTAACAGTAAGTATACACTCCTAGCTTCAGACGGAAAACAAAAATCTCACTCCAAAATGGTAGAAAAAGTGCAGTCATTTTTTTTCTGTTTACTTCCAGTCCATGGGCATTGAGAGATTTCTAAGGAACTCCAGACGATACCTCTCCGGCTACTTTTACGTTGTTTGAGGTTAAGAAACAAAACAAAATCATAATATTGTTACTGGTATGTTTGCTTTTTTTCCAGCAGACTTGCATTCAAACCAAAAATCTCATATCAATCATGTACAGGTTTCTAAATGCTACAGCTAGCATTTTGTCAATGCAGCAGAAAAGGCATCGTTTGAAAATCTAATTATGCAATTCAGAAGCTTTCTATCCAGTATGAATGTAAATATTGTTTCAGTTCTTATAAAGGAGACTTTTTTTTAATTAGTACAATGGATTTTATTTATGGTTTATGTTCCCTTTCACTTTAGACACAATGCATTGAAAAGGAAAACGTTTTCTGGCTGTTTAATTTATTTTATTGTTTGAGCAGGAAGTAAGCGTAGTTATTTCTGACAAGGTTTTACTTTTTTGTAGTTTTTTTTCAAGCAATAGACTGTAAAAGTAAAATGTTAATCACACTGAAACTAGAAAATTAATTCCCAGTCTCACAAACCCAGGAGGTCACTGTTTCTACCCCCTCTGTCTTTGTGTTCAGGGGTTTTTTTTGTTTGTTTTGTTAGTAATTTGCGAATTAGTTGAACACTTTTGTGTATTTTTTACGGAATTCCACGTGCCTTTCTTCCTTGTGGCCTTATCTTTGTTACTAAAGCACAGTTGCAGGAGGAATAAAAACACTGATTTGCAAATATCCGTCCTCAGGGTCAAATCCTGATGCCTTACTTCTGCAAGTAGACCCGCTGACTTGGGTGCCCCTGCTTGCACGAGTAAGAAGAGGTTTGAGAGTGTTTTGGGCTTGGTGGGTGACATTTCCTGGCAGTGCAGAGAGCCAAGGGCGGGTCCTGGTCCTTCTGCAGCACGTCAGCAGGACAGGAAGGGTCTGCAGAGGGACCATGGGGGAAGCTCTTGGCTCCAGCCTCAGGCAGGTGAGCGGGAAAGGTTGGATGTGCAAGCCAAGGAAGGGAACCCCATGTTTGCAAGGGCCCATTGGCCAAACAGCCTGTGTGGTTTGACCCCCCCCTCATCCAGGAGTGCAGTTGAGTATTTATATATATCCTCCCAGGAAAAGCAGCCTGGGGGATGATGGTGGGAACTGCAGCAGCAGTGGTCCACACCTGGCTGGTGATGGATGCCCACACCTCTCTCCCTGGGGACAGCAGAAGCAGGTGGGCTCTGGGCAGGTGGAACAGATCTTAAGCTTTTCTCCAGAGGAGTTTTTGTAGCAAGTGGAACAGATCTTAACCTTTCCTCCAAAGGAGTTTTCGTAGCATGGAAAAGCACATCCTTTAAGCTTTAAAATAATAATAAGAAGAATTCAGATGTACAAAAATGACATGCTGTTAATCCTTGTGGGTTTGGTTTTGTTATATTTTATCATAATGTGAATTATATACAGTAACTAAAGCATATGTTCATCCTCATCAGGGGCATAAGCTTCTGTGGGCTCTGAATCAGGCTCAGGACAAAACAAGATCACTTGTAAAGGACAAAAAAAAAGGAAATATAATTGAGGTGGCATATCCCAGTGTGTTTGTCTTAGTTTTAACTGGTTCCATGGAAAGCTTTTGGGGAATGAAGGTTTTTCTGTGCGCCGTGAGCACGGCATCAGCATTCTCGTTGTAGTTTTGCACTATATTGCGTATTTTGCCAGGTTTTCTGTGGAACCTTGAGGCTGAGCTCTGTTGGTGAGCGCTGAAGTCCACACTGTGAGCCAGAGTCTCCAGGGCTGCAGGGAAAAGTGCAGAGAAAGGAAGAACGAGTGTGCAAGGGGAGCACTGGCAGCTGTACGGAGTGGCTGGCGCTCCGCAGGCAGGAGCAGCCCAGCAGCAGTTGGCTGTCCCCACGTGCTCCCAGGCAAACTGAGTGTTTGAGGCAAGCTCTTTAAAGCAGAGATTATCACAAGCAGGACATGGAGCTGTATGTTCCCCTGGCACAACTTTCCCTGACGTTCCCAGGAGCTCTGCGTGAGCAGGGAATCGGATAGTCTAGAGTTCTCCTAACTGCTCTGCTTGTTTATCTGTTTCCCACCTCTTCTTCACCCATGTAGCTAAGATGGTGATGACAGTAGCAGTAGCTGTATATGCTTTGCATGAAATCATTCAGCCATTTGGAAAATTAGAAATACCCTGTATCACTGTCATTTTAATGGAGAATATGTACTTGGCTCTGAAGGAGTTGATGGTGGATTAACATTTGGTCTGTGAGGCTCAGACTATATTTGGAGGCAAGCTAGAGAATATTTCAGAGCAGTTGTTGGTGTGGTCATCTCTCATAACTGAAGAGACTGTGGTGTTACAGCAGTACCTGTTACTTTATTTTTAATTTTTCTTTCTTTGTGTTCGTTGTGTTACTGAGGCTCTGAATTCTGTAGCTTTGTGGCACAGTTGATGTG
Source organism: Toxostoma redivivum (assembly GCA_013397375.1). Lineage (NCBI taxonomy): Eukaryota > Metazoa > Chordata > Aves > Passeriformes > Mimidae > Toxostoma > Toxostoma redivivum. The sequence goes on along the minus strand of VXBI01013153.1, from coordinate 194,772 downwards.
AAAAACTGTGTATGTTGTTACAGTGGCATGTTTCTTGGAGTGTCTGGTACTTCTAATAGGAGACTTCTCACTCTTCAGTGGGAGTGGTGGATGTACATAAATGCAGTGCTTTGGGACAAAGTAAGATTATTCTAGTCTTCCAGATATCAAGTAACTTCTTATTATCTTTTACTCTTTCTTTCTTTCTTTCTTCCTTTCTTTCTCCCATTGAAAATAAGTGTCATTCCCTCCAGATAACGTAGTTATAACCTCATGTTTTCTGCAGGTACATATGCACAATGTAAAGACTCATTGCACGGTACAGTGTGTTGAAAATAGAAATTTAAATAAGTAGTTTTATTCCTTACAAGGGTAAGTTTTTATTTTGTGGCCCTCAGGCAGGCAGGCCCACTGCTCTCAATAGACAGTACTCAAAGCCCCAAAAAGTGTCCAGGGCCAGATCTTTGGCTGCTGTAAATAAGGCATGGCTCCATTGATTCCCAAACCAAGGATTTTTACATAGTGTTTAGGGGATTTGGATGTTGGTCTCCCACATATGGGAAGGCATTGAGTGTCCAAGCCCCAGACAGCCCTTATTATCACATTCTGTTATTTAAATGGAAGGTATGTCTACCTGGCATACACATTCCTTCTCTTCCCTCCCTCTCTGTTATGGATGAGGATAAAGGATCTTTTTGACTTCACATATGTTTATAACTTCTAAGTCCACTGGAAATCTTACAGAAAACATTGCCAAATTCTACTGCTTTACTAGTCCCAGACTCAGCTTTGAAAAATATGCTTAAAGTTCAAGCAAATTCTTACAATGATGTTAAAAACCCCTCTCTTCTTTACTACTTTTGATTAAAGCTGCCTCTCTTTCACCCAGAGTTTTGCATAAAACCAGAAACACGTTGAATTGAATGCTCTGTGTGGACTATTTGCAGCATTATCCCTATGGTCTTACCTGCAAAGACATTTCAGCGATGTAAATCACAGACATCTATTGGCCAGGTCCTCAGCTGGGCTAAACTAGCACGTTTCCATTGACTTCAATGTCCTTTCATGCCAGCTGGGAATATGGTCCTTTCATTTCACTCATGTTAGGTCAGGGACAGATTTGGCCCAGTACCCAGTGGCAGCACAAACCAGAGCACAAGGCTGACACTTGGCTAGAACCAAACAGTCACAGTCTGTCAAAGCATATACCTCTTCCCATTTACTGCTTTCCCCTACCTGTGGATTCAGGAAGACTCATTCGGAAAGTGACTTCACCCAGAAGTGAGGCTGGAACTGTCATTACTACTCTCAGTCTGAGGCTGATGACAATAATGGACAGGTTCTGACTTCAAATCCTGCAAAATCACCTCAGTAAAATTTTCAGTTAGATAAATCAGGGTGGAATTTGGCCCTGTGTGCACAGGAGCTTTTCATGTGTGTAGATTTCCAGTGTCTGTGCACTTTTCTCAGCAAGGGCAGATGAACAAGAGGGTGCATCCCTCCAGTATCATTTGAAATATGTGTGCAGGGCTCTGGGGACATGAACTGCCCAGTGCTTGTGCTCAAAAAGAATGTCAAAACATGAAAAAGAATAGTAATTTTATAATTCTGAAAACAAAAATAATGGTATTTTTAAAAGCAAGGATGCCCGAAGTCTTCCTGTATCTCCTAGCAGTTATTATCTTGAAGGATATTTTATACCTTAATTGTATGTTTCATATAATTTAAAACTTGCTTCTTAAATTTCTGAGCTCAAGGAGGGGGTGAATCTTCTGACTTTCAGGATTCACATTCAGAGGATGTTTGTTCTTTTGCTGCATGTACTGTTTGTCCAGAACTAACCAGTTATTTCTCCAATATGGGTTTTATTGTGCCTTACAACAAATATTAAATTTAAGCGGAATGTACGCATTAGAGGAGGGAATAATCAAGAAGATTTTACTGCACTGTTAGGTGATGCTGCCCCAGAGTGTATCATCAAACATATCTGTGCTTAATTACCCAACCAAAGAGATCTAAAGTATGTATGTTTGTTGTACTGTAATAGGGGTTTGTGCCTGGACAATTAAGTGTTTTATTTGTATTCTGAGATGATGTGAACTTATTTTTCTAAACACTATACTGAATAAACTTTATATTTATACACATCTTGTGTAAATATTTCTGTTTGGATGTCATGTGAGGGCTTTGAATTTTGAATTGGAAAAGCAATCTGAAGTGGAAACTTGGCTTCTAATGACTCATCATGAAAGGTGATGGCAACTAGGAAGCCTGTGCTTGCCAGGGATTTGATCTAAACCCTATTTAAGCAAGAATTAGACTTTCTGTTGACTTGAGGGGGTTTTGTCAGAATTCTAAAATATTGAATTAAAAAACATAAATCTGATACCTCATATTGAACCTATTTGCGTCTCAAACCGAATTTATACCATAATTAGTTAGATGCTATTAAAATCTATTTCCACCTGCTAGTTAGGACTAGGCAGTGTTTACTTGTGGTTCCCATGACATTGGCATGCTTTCTATGTTAGGGGCTTTTTTTTGGGTAGGTGTACTCCTATTTGCTGAATTCCTATTTGTTGAAATTTTTCTTTAAAATGTTTCACATAGTGTCAGACTTGGTTTTGGCAGCCTTTCGAGAACAGCTTGAAATGTATGTTCCCCTAATATTAAAGGATTTAAACACATTACCATATTACTTTAGATCTGTGTTCCAAGCACCAGGATTGCCTGGTTACGATTTTGGTGCCAAAATGAATGACAGTGAATCCAAATAGACTAATCTGTGCAGGTGGAATAGTTTCCTTCAATGAAGCCACACATACGTTAGACATAATTAGCCAGCAGGAAAACACTCTTCCACCCCTTTAAACTGTGTTTAGGCTATAGCAAGCAAGATGAGGCCTGAGAGATTTTTCTTTTTTAATAGATACACTTAAAAACATGAAATTCGTGATTTTCTTACTCACTAAGACATTACCTTGGTGTTTTTCACTATTCCTCCACCTTTCCCACTCATGGCAGCTGCATCCCGCTCTCATTGCAGCTCGCTGGCAAAGCCCAGGAGTCATCTCCCAGCCCGGGGAGCATCTCCTCTCTCTGCTTGAGGCTGATCCGACTCTGCAGCTGCCAAAGTAAATCCAGTTACCCGGGAGCAGCCCTAAGATAGAGCAAATTGCTCGTTGCCCAATTCCTGTTTCCTTCCCAGGAACTTGACTCAGTCCTGTTCGCAGCACTTCCCTGTGCCGTGCCTTGGTTCTGCCTGGCTGGGATGGCATTTTCCTGCCCTGCAGATACAGAATTCCAAATTGATCCCCGGGCAGCAGGAGCTGAGGATCTAAAGCCATCCTTCAACCTGGCTGGAATGGCATTCTCCTGCCCTGCAGACACCAAATCCCAAATTTGGGCAGCAGCTCCTTTACTTGCAGCAGGAGCTGAGGAGCTAAAGCCATCCTTCAACCTGGCTGGGATGGTATTTTCCTGCCCTGCAGATACAGAATTCCAAGTTGATCCCCGGGCAGCAGCTCTGTCCCAGCTTTGCTTGCAGCAGGAGCTGAGGATCTCAAGCCATCCTCCAGCCTGGCTGGGAGCAGCTTCTCTCGTTCCTGCAGACAAGGGAAGGACCTGCAGGACCACCGCTGCTGGGCTGGCTCCAGCCAATCCGCCGGGAAGGGATTTCTGGCTGCGCAGCCCCCACACTCTGGATGAAGTGCAGGGGCTTGAGAGCAAGCGAGAAGCGGAAGGTCTCAGCAGCGTATGCAAATGTCCAAATTCTCCCTGAGCAGCCACCCATGCGGTATGCAGGATGAATCATGTCCTAACGGAGCGCATTCCTGCTACTTTGGAGGGCTTCGCAGATGTGTTCCAGGTCACGCTGGGCGAGAAAACCACACACAGCCACGGTTCCTTCTTCCCTGGCAGCCTGTGCACAGATGGGGAAGGGGGGACAGCACCTTTGGAAGGGTGGGCAGCTGGCTCCCTGAGCCCCTGCCTTTCACACAGGGCCTGGGGATGCTGGAGGGAGGAAGGAGAGCTGCCAAGGCAGTAGCTGGGATAGAGTTGATAGGAGTTGGGTGGTTTCTCCTGATCTAGCAGGGAGACAAGCTGGGAAGGGAGACAATGCTGGAAGACAGCACTTATAATCCTCTATATTTGTCTTGATTTTTCCCTGGTGCCAGATCAGAAGGGGATTTTGCTGCTCCAAGAGGCAGAAGTTGGGTCAGTAAAACAAGATTTTAATCTGAATACTCACAGCTTGGAAAGCAGAGGTCTCCTTCCAGGCCTCATCCACTGTTGTGGTGATCTCTGCCTGCAGAAATATCTGGCCTGGAATCTTAGGCCTGTATATGGATACAGATCACATTTTTAATATAAAAATACATTTTAGAATGAAAACTATTCCCAGAAATAGGAATTCATCTGCCAAGCAACGTGCACATAACCGATTTCACACTTAGAGGTGCCAGAAAGTTCAGGAATGAGACCAACAATAAAAAACCAACACACGTGTGAAAAATCTACAGCATTAAAGCCAGATTCAATAAAAATAGCACCTAGTTTATATACTACAGAAGCTGGCACACGCCTGCAGAAGCTGAAGGAGAGAGATAAAATGTTCAGGAGTTGCATGCAGTCCAGAGGAACAGAGCAGCCCTGGAGCAGTGCTGATGGTTACTCAATAACTCATGGACGATATTCTCCTGTGTAAGTGCTTTAATTCTTCATCCTGCTACTTCTCGGGCAGAAAGACACAATTTGGAATACTTGAGGCTGATCAATAAGCTTTGTTGTGGCAGCCAAAGTGCTTTGTGATAGACCTTACATTATGAAAGGACTCCCAGAATATTACACCACATCATTTTCTTTCCCAGCCTGCACGCTGACAGGCAGCGAGTTCGGTGTTCATGGTATCCCTTACACCGCCTGCAGCTGTAAATTCAGCCCCTCCCCTGAGGCCTTACAGTGCACAGAAATACAAGCAGGCTGGGAGGAGAGAGGAGAGGAGGGAGCTGATGTGATTGATGATGTGATGTGATGTGATGTGATGTGATGTGATGTGATGTGATGTGATGTGATGTGATGTGATGTGCCCAGGGCCATGCAGGCGGTGGGTGGCACAGGCAGGTTGCAAAGCCAGGTCTCTGACTCCCCCTGTTGCTTTGCCCACTGGGTCACGCCACCTCAGGAGCCCAATCCAGCTTGGATATGACATCCCTTGACAGCAGCAGGAGGACTTGCTGCTGACACCAAAGCTGAACGTGCTTCTCTCATTTATTTATTGTGTTTAAACCACCTTGTGCTGACCAATAGCCCAGTTGATAACTAGACTGGCCCTGGACCAGCATCCCTGAGCCTCCAAGCACTCAGCCTGCAAAAAACTGTTCCTGCCTGGATCATTAGCACAGGGTGATGCACATGCAGGCCCTGGAGGGCTCCAAAGCCACCCACTTCCAGATCAAGGCAGTCTGAGAAAGGTTTGACTTATCTCCCACCAAGTCCATGGAGCTGAGGGGGAGAAATGCTCAGGGGAATGAGGAAGGGTAGTCCAGAGCCTGAGCTGTGCATGCTCTTGCATGTCCTAAGTCAGTGATTTCTTAAAAGAACACATTGAGAACAAATAGCAGTTTAGATATTACTCATGTCCTAGGGAGATGCTGGGGATTTTGCTGTTTACTGCTGCTTAATCAAACCAAGGCAGGCCAGGGGATAGGAAGGCAGTTCTAAAAGGCAACACTCAGTACCATCCCAAGCACATTTACAATCTTTAAAATATTTCACACAGTGTCAGGCTTGGTTTTGGCAGCCTTTGGCAACTATACAAGGTGCTTATATTAAAAAACACTATCTGTTGTGTTATATGCATGCAGGTGGAAGTGAGTATTGACCAGATTAAGACTTAAAAGAAAAACTATTTTGTGGTCCACTATGAAGCTACGCAAGAGGTGCAGCCTCTTCTCCCTCTTGCAGGCAACATATATTAGAGCTCAGACCCAAAACTCCACCACAGACAGGTTCAGATTCCTGACCTGCTGCTGATAAACTTGTTGTCCCCTTGCTCAGAGCCATGGCAGAAGAGCAACAGAGGCAGCAGGGGCTGACCTCCCTGTCAGTACTGTCCTCGGAGGAGAGGGCGACTAAAACAGTATCAGTGAAAGAGCTGCAAACCCTAGGGAAGTGATACCACCTGCATGTGGAAGGATTTAGGCACATCACATCCCTGTGTGGGGAGTCACATCAGCTTCTGAGAGCTGCTATAGCACTTCTCCTCTTCCCTACTAATGTAGTGGTGTTCTCCACAGAGCTTCAAAACATTGAGGTGTTTTTACTTCTTACATCACCCTCAGGGTTTGGTGTCCCCCAGATATGCCAAGAAAGCAATGAACCCCACGAGGACAAGGACTGGGTACAAGACCACAGCAGGCTCAGCATCCAGGTCAGTGAGCACTGAGGGGGGAGGTGTTTAGGGGCTGCTCTCATTTGCCATCTTTCCCTCAGCCCTGCAGACCTCTTGGTATGAGGTGGGACCCAGGACTTCCAAAAACAGCGGTACCTGGCAGCAGGCTGTTGACAGCAGCCTATTTTGAGGTCTGGCTTTATCAGGGAGGGTCTGGAAGTGCTCCCAGGAGCACAGGACATGCTGCACATTCCAGGCACAGTCATCTTGCACTGACCAGCAGTGCTGCAGGATCCCAGGACAGAGATCACACAGCACCAGCTCTCCATGGCTCCAGAACAGTTCACTGGCCCAAAGGTGCCAGGAGGACATTTGGCACCTCCTGCTACACTCAGCAGGTCTCAGTAAATCCCTTCTGTCCTCAGGGTCTTGTAGTCATTGTGGGCTTTTTTCTTGTGCAAACCAAAGGCAGAGTTCACCTGAGCCTCAAGCCAGGAGAGCTTCATCCCATTCCTTTGGAAAAGTCAGCCCCACAAATGAAACCACTTGAGCAGTTGCTCATGGTTTGTGTTTGTTACCCAGTAATGGCAGCAAGCATTGCTCACCTGTACATGGTGAGAAGTGCTCCTGTTCCTCCCAGATTTCTTCACCAAGATCTGAATCTTTTTCACTTACATTTTGAATCAGTTTGCGTTACAAAAGCAAGTCTTGTTTCAGGTGAATGATGCTCATGACAAACAAGGAATAGTTATTTGCTGGTGGCCTGGAGGACCAGACCCTCAGATTAAAGTACAAGATAGAGCCTATTTCTGTTAATCTCTTAACTATTCTCAATTATTAGAGTCTTTTTAGAAGCTATAATAAATGAATGTGAAATAAGCAGCTGTTTTGAACATACTCATAACACTGGAAAGCAGTAGGAGAGCCCTAAGCCCAAAACTAGAGAACACTCCTGCTTAGGTTTTACCAGAGCCACATCCAGTGAAAGAAGTGCCTCCTGTCCTGCAAGCTCTACTTCCAGCACAAGATCCCATGTTTCAGGATCCAGATCTCCACGCTGTGAAACCTGTGCAGAATCATCAGTTTATCTGTATTTAATAAGCACACCCTCTTCCAACATCCAAGTTATCCCTGCAAACACAGCCTAAAGCCGTGCTGAGTAGCAACACTTGATCAAGAGATGATGGTATTTTGACCTGGAACCAAAAGACAATCACTGTTTCAGAACAATTTCCCACCCACCCTCCAGAGACTTTGCCCAGATCACGTTTCCCCAGTTCATCAGGGCATGGAACAGCACCAAAGGCTGGCAGATGCCAAGCTGTGTCACATCTGATGGCTCTTCCCTTTCCAAGCAGAGTATCATGTCATCAAAGGCAACGAGGCTGGCACGACATGATTTGAGAATCCCACTTTATAGCTGGTAGAAATCGAATCCCAGCGAGTCTGTCAGTAATGATATATTCCAGGTAATGCAGGATTGAAACCTCCTGGCCCCAAGTCTCAGTCTTATACTTAAGCAACGCTCTGATTTGTCTGCTTTCACAATTTATGGGCTTCGCAATATTTAGTAGATGGTGAGAGAGGGGAAGTAGGCAAAGGGGTTACAACTTCCTGCTCAACTTCATTCTTAAGTTCCTGGTTTTAAAATACAGAAATAAATTTGGAGATACTGAAGGTCTCCAAGTCAATACATATTAATTTGGGTGTATCACATCTATCTATCTATCTGCATATTATCTCAAATCTGGTGCTGCCTCATGCTCTCCAAGCCTTTGGGTCTGACAACATTGTGTGCAACAAGACACTTCAGGAAAATAAACCAGGGTATAAAATGGGTGCTGTTTTAGAAATGAAATTAATAAATGGTCCACAAATTCAAGAGGATATTTTTCAAAGCTACCTCTGGGCCCAAATTTTTATAAACTTAGGATTAGTCTTCTGAATTAGTTTTCCAGACTATTGCAGTATAATCAGTAAAGTTAATAGCTGATTTAAAAAAAAAAACAAACAAAAAACCACAAAACTCAAGTTGGAGACACATTTCACTGTCCTAGAAACAACCCCCCAAAACAAGCATACAAATGCATTTCCTAAAATCAGCACTGTAAAAGCAGTTCTGTTTTAAAGGAATTCAAGCAAATTCATTCTACATCCATGTATAACGCAGGCAGGATTTCCAGAGCATCCTGCTCCTGGCAGCATAGACCATCCCACGGCAGGTTACTGGAGACCCCAGCTCCACACCACAGCTCAATACATGTCTGCACACAATCTGCATTTTGGTGTATCCATAATTATCACAAAGCAAATGGCTCCCAGTTGTAACAAATGGTTTTCAACTCAGTTATCACCCATAGCAAGGAGCAGAGGAGCCTTCAAGAACTATGGGAAAGGAGGCAGAAAAGGGAGAGAAACCTTCTTGATGTGCCTTTTATTAGCTGCCACCCTCAGCCCTGGCCCAGGAAAAATCTGAAATGTTTGTTCTCCCGGACAAACCAAATCAATTTTGGGATTTTTATTTGTTGTAACCTAACAAGTTGTTGCAAGAAGAAAAATCACTGGGCTGCTCAGCTCATTCTGCCTCTTAAATCTTTGGCCTAAACCAGAAATTTGAAATGTTAATGGTGGTTTTCCTTCAGTCCTGATTATAAGAGTGTTTAAATGTTACAAATATTTGTATTTTTGCAAAATAACAGGAAGCACAAAGAGAAAGATGGGTTATACTTTATTTTTCAAGCCCTACTCAGAGGCAGCTTGAACTGTATCTATCCCAAGATTAGCTGGCATTAATCACTTGGAACTGAAAGTCCAGTTCCTAAATATCTGGATTTACATGTCCCCATCAGTACAACAGAAATAGCCATTCTCTCTTCCGTGGCAAGGGGTACAGCCAGGCTGGGGTTCACCCATCTGGAATGGCAGTCAAAATACTGAAGCCAGACCCTACTGAACAAAAATATTTATTTATTTATTTATTTATATAAAAATATATATTTAAATGTCTAGTATATATTTACATATATATTATGTTTTCATATGTAACATATATTTATATAATCTAAATATATTATTTTATATTATCTAAACATAATATATATAATGGATTGTTGGACGCTGTGAAACTTTCAGCTTACACAGATGACTGCTCAGAATTGTCCTGGGTGCTCAGTCTCTCTTTAAGCTATGCCAATGCCTCCCACCTCCCTGTCCTTGCCCACCTTCTGCACACTGGTACCAGGAGCTGGGCACAGCAATAGAACTCTGCCCTTCCCCTTGAGGAGCCCTTTACCTCCCCACTTGAGGAACATTTGACCCATTCTGCTCCTCTTCAGTCCATGTACAGAGAAGGGAAAGTTATTATTCATAGAAACATAGAATGGTTTGGGTTGGAAAGAACTTTAAAACTCATTTCATGCCATGGGCAGGGACACTTTCCACTATCCCAGGTTGNTGGGTCTGACAACATTGTGTGCAACAAGACACTTCAGGAAAATAAACCAGGGTATAAAATGGGTGCTGTTTTAGAAATGAAATTAATAAATGGTCCACAAATTCAAGAGGATATTTTTCAAAGCTACCTCTGGGCCCAAATTTTTATAAACTTAGGATTAGTCTTCTGAATTAGTTTTCCAGACTATTGCAGTATAATCAGTAAAGTTAATAGCTGATTTAAAAAAAAAAACAAACAAAAAACCACAAAACTCAAGTTGGAGACACATTTCACTGTCCTAGAAACAACCCCCCAAAACAAGCATACAAATGCATTTCCTAAAATCAGCACTGTAAAAGCAGTTCTGTTTTAAAGGAATTCAAGCAAATTCATTCTACATCCATGTATAACGCAGGCAGGATTTCCAGAGCATCCTGCTCCTGGCAGCATAGACCATCCCACGGCAGGTTACTGGAGACCCCAGCTCCACACCACAGCTCAATACATGTCTGCACACAATCTGCATTTTGGTGTATCCATAATTATCACAAAGCAAATGGCTCCCAGTTGTAACAAATGGTTTTCAACTCAGTTATCACCCATAGCAAGGAGCAGAGGAGCCTTCAAGAACTATGGGAAAGGAGGCAGAAAAGGGAGAGAAACCTTCTTGATGTGCCTTTTATTAGCTGCCACCCTCAGCCCTGGCCCAGGAAAAATCTGAAATGTTTGTTCTCCCGGACAAACCAAATCAATTTTGGGATTTTTATTTGTTGTAACCTAACAAGTTGTTGCAAGAAGAAAAATCACTGGGCTGCTCAGCTCATTCTGCCTCTTAAATCTTTGGCCTAAACCAGAAATTTGAAATGTTAATGGTGGTTTTCCTTCAGTCCTGATTATAAGAGTGTTTAAATGTTACAAATATTTGTATTTTTGCAAAATAACAGGAAGCACAAAGAGAAAGATGGGTTATACTTTATTTTTCAAGCCCTACTCAGAGGCAGCTTGAACTGTATCTATCCCAAGATTAGCTGGCATTAATCACTTGGAACTGAAAGTCCAGTTCCTAAATATCTGGATTTACATGTCCCCATCAGTACAACAGAAATAGCCATTCTCTCTTCCGTGGCAAGGGGTACAGCCAGGCTGGGGTTCACCCATCTGGAATGGCAGTCAAAATACTGAAGCCAGACCCTACTGAANCATTTCATGCCATGGGCAGGGACACTTTCCACTATCCCAGGTTGTTCCAAGCCCCATCCAACCTGGCCTTGAACACTTCCACAGATGAGGCAGCCACAGCTTCTCATTTTAGTTGAGTCAGGAGGACAACACTTCACCAGTGGTGATGCAGCCAAGGCTGGACACTGCTTTACCTCCTGGCAATGCATTTTAAGAGCTACTCCTTAAACAAACTGCTCCTTTCATTGTCTGTCTCCCAAATGCACCATCACAGCTCTGCATTCTGTCCCCCCTCCTTGGCTCCCAGTGGGTGTCACTGACCCACCCAACAGAGCTGTCACAACTTTTCTGAGCAGCCACTTCTACCAGCAAATAGATCACACTCACAAATCACTCCCTGGAAAGTCTGTGTGGTATGTGGCTTAATTTTCTTTTCCATAATGTGAAATCCAATCTGAAATGCACAGATTAGTTTACTAATCTGTGTAAATCCTATTAATAGCACTTACGCTGCTGTGCTCCTGTTCACATTCTAACAAATCTCTTTGGACTGGCTTGGTTTCCCCTCATCTCCTGCAAGGTCTTCACACCTGGTTGCAGTCACGTCTTCACAAAATACCTGGCCACAAATGGAAACTTGTGCTTTGCAGTCATCTCTTATACTTTAATTTGTGTCCCATGGTCCATCATGTTCTGGATCAAAGCATTAGTGCTGTAAATCACCATGGTGCCATCGAAGCTAAAGGGATTATACAAAGGATCACACAGCTCCAGTGGGGAAGGGCAGAGCTTGTACCCCCCCTCTCCCTCAGCATCACTGGCTTCTGTGCCTTCTCCAGCTGCATCCTGCCCCTCACAGCTCCCTGGCACCCCAGTGACTCCATCCTGCCCTGGGCTCCTGGCCCAGAACTGGCCCAAACACCAGCAAAGGATCTGCTTGCAGGGAGGAGGTGATGGACCATCTCTGGAGCAGCTGGATGTGTTCACAGCAGCTCTACACACATGCCCTTGTCACCCGTGGGTTTAGGGTGGCACACCTGGCCCCTGGGCATGTGCCTGCCAGAAGGAGCAGCCTCGCTGGTAGCTGGGTGGGCTACAACCCCCTGAGCTCAGTGTGGACTCTCAGAGAGAATGCACCCTCTGCTCTGCTGTAGAATAAACCATTCTTGGTTTGAAATAACAATATTTACTTTTCCTAGAGTGGACTCCTGTGGCTCCCTATGTCACAGCCACAGTGAGAGGGGTTAGAACTAGAAGAGCAGGGCTTGCATGCCTGGTTCTAACTTTGTAATCAAGCTGTGCATTAATTAGCTAATCCACCTCCACTCCGCTGTCCCTTGTGCTTCGTTTCACCACCATCCTGGAGTTCTTGTAACCCAGCACCTTCCACAGCCTCAGCCTGTCCCAAAGCATGCCAGCCCCATGCAGAGCCAGGGCCACGCTGTTCCCTTGAGCTGAGGAGTCCTTGCCCTTGGACCAGGCTGGAATTTGCCAAAACCAGCCCTCTGTCACTCCTGACTGTTCCCTTTCACTCTTCCAGCACCTGCTAATGCATTCTCCAGGCAGGAGAGGGTGGATGCAGGATAGGAACATGCCAGGAAAGAAGCTCCCCAGAACTTAGCAGATTGAAGGTTTTAATGGAGAGCAGAACATGGAAACTCTCAGGTGGAGAAGGGAAAAAATCTACTCTAGATCATCAAAAGGAAAGGATTTGAGTTGAAACTGCTTTTACACAAGTTCACAGTAGGACAAACCTACTCCTGGTCTCCCTGCCAAGGGATCCCTGCTCCCTGCATGAGTCTGTTGGCTGCATGATCCCCTCCATCCAGCTCTCCCCATTTCCCAGGGCCAGGCTTTGAAGTGCTTTCACTAACCTCAATAAAAAGCTCAGACCTACAGTGCCAAGACAGTTCCAGCACAACCCTGGATACATTTCCTATGGGTTTTCTACCAGAGTGTGAAACAAATTATTAACGTAAAGATTTGTGACTCTCCTCTTTCGTTCCCTACAGCTGAACTGCCTTACCACTCATCTAAAAGCATATGGATTTTCTCTCATTGCTGTAGAAACTTTTCAAGGTCAATAATGCTTCACTCTCTCCTAGTTTCCCCTAAAATGGTTTTAAAGTTTTAATTAACTGAATAATTCATGGAGGTTTACTTGAGTGTTAGCTCAGGAATTGTTTGTAATACCTTAGTTTTGTGGAAGAAATATTTTAAAAGCATTACCCACATTCAAGAAATTTTCCCCAAATTCTCTTTTACAAGGGGTTCTTACTTGTTACCTGTGTTAAAGCTTGCCTGTAAAACAGCTGTTTGTTTACAGACCTTTAATCTCTTGATAAAAGTGCCAATTGTGAGATATTAAAATGCCACAGAGAAAAAAAAATTAAACAAAAAAAAATTTAGAATGAGAGAGACAACCAGCCAAATACAATATGTGGCCAGACAGAATCAGAAGTGCTGGCTGCAGAACAAACCCAAGAGGCATCAGAAAAACCACCCCAGCCATGGTGGTAACGATTCACCAGCAAAAGGAATGTACAAAACAAAATGGGGAGAAGATCCCCCCCTTCCTCCTCTGCCTTACCCCCCAAAAACCATCTGACACAGCCATGCCTCTGGTACATGCAAATGTGCCACTTGGGAATGGCAAACAGGCACTGGCTGGACAGGAATTTTGCCTTTGGTCTTGCCTGCCCCACCCTCTGCAGGCAGACCTTAGGAAAAGTGGTGTTTAAAATACCCGAGGGTGAGATAAGAGAAGGGGAACAGCCCATCTCAGCCCTTTGTACTTCCACAGGGCTCTTTTGTAAAATGAGTGTGATTTCTATCACCCTTGCTGCAGAGCATCATAGGCTGGAGACCTTGTCCCAACATCAAGCTCGGGTGTGCTCACAGCCAAGCTGTGCTCATTTGCCCTCCTGAAGCAGCTCTTTCCTCTTGGATGTGGCTCCAGGGGACAGTCACCATCCCTCTCACCTGCCTTTACTGCACAGCCTGACCAAGCTCTGCCAGAGGCTTCAGAAACTCAGAGTTCAATTTCTGCTACAAAATCATAGTGTTTGATTTCTGCACCTTGCTGCAGCACCTCCTGCTTCCACACACCAGGATGTCAAGGGAATACTGGCATTGTGTGATGTAATTGTGCTCCGGAGGCAGCAACAGAATTGCTGTATAGTTTCCTCCACATCAGCCCTGCAAAACCCTTTTTCACCTCCCTGGAATGTAAGTTTTGTATCACTCTCCTCTATCTGCAATGCTGAGTTGCACAGCACCCCATCTTTAGGGAAGCATCGCAGTGATAAAACTCCCTTTCAAACGAATTTTAATGGAAGTATTCATAATTAATATTGGAAGCTGTGTAAAGGATCACAAGTCCTGGCCCTTGGTGTCTCCCAGTCCTCCATGCACAAACTCAAATCAGCTGCCAACACGCTCCTCAAAGCTGCATCCTGCAGCTCAGTGATCCTGTTGAGGTCTGCATGCTTGGGAAGAAATTATAGGGGTGCCAGCAGCAGCCATGACCATGTTGTCTTTAAAGCCAAAGAATGCTTTGGAAAGTGATTGTGTATAAAAATAATCGTAAAAACCCCCAAATTTTTCATGCTGTCTTCATGCTCAGCCTGACAACTTCTCCAAGCACCCATCCATTGCAATTGATGATAAATTTCTGCTAGCATGACCTTACCTCAAGGAGTGCAACCCCATGTGCATTCACAGATGTGCTTTGGGAGTTAAGTAGAATTGCTGGAAATCTCCCAGAATTGAAGGAACTTCACTTGAACATTAGAAAAAGAGGAAGGGAGAAAAACACAGTTGGTAGATTAGACAGTTTGATCTGTTCCACTCGGGGCACAAAGGACATTAAAATAGAACTGAAACTCAAATTTGATGAAACCAAAAGAGAGAGCAAAGCTGTGTGTAATTAACCTACAATATTCACGGGCACAGATTATCACAGAGACCAAGAGCTTGTCCCTGAAAGTGTGGAAATATATACATTTATACACACACCTGAGCACATATAAATGTATGTGTATAACTGTGTTCTCTCAGGGCTGAAAAGGACTTGACAGCACCATTCAGTCTTTCCCCCAGCTCTGAGACAAGATCAAATAGATGTCGGTATTTTCTGACAGATGTTTGTCTAGACCTGTTTTTAAACAGAGCATCTCCCACCTCCCCAAGGCAATTTATTCCAACACTTCCTTTTCTTCTTCAGCTTCATACACACACGCACAGGTACCTTTATCTCAGAAGGTGAGTGGAGCAGCCTCTGATGACTTGCACATCAAAGGCTTTGTGAAGTCATTTCTCATGGCAAGACCTTTCTTGCAAGTGACGTACGAGCCCCAAAGATCTCATCGTGACCTGAGGTGACAGGCTGGGCTTGGGGGACCAGCAGATGGGGCAAGGGGGGCAAATGGGGAAGGAGGGGGAAATTCAGTCTTTTCCTTATTAACCCGTCAGATTTGTCTGCTGATAAGAGAGGCCAGCTTTGTACACTCCATTTTTAGACTCAGACATTAAGTTTCTCTCTTTTTTGATAAAATAAATACATTTTTGGCTTCTTCAGCAGCCACCTCGGAAGAGATGCTGTCCTGTCAAACTTCAGTAAGGCAAAGGAAGGGATGAGGAATGAGGCTGTGCAGCTGGAATGTGTAAATGGCAGGATGGAGAGTAGCACTTTTCCAGCCACACTGGATATCTATTACCTTCACTTTTGGACTGACAATGCACCAAATGTTTCATTGCCTGGGGCCTGACAAAGCTGACCAGCTTTTATAGCCAAAAGCACTAATGTAGAAAGGCAATTGGGAATTAATTATTTAATGTGGTTCTCATTGGTAGAAAGCTTCCACCCCTCCTGCATCTCAGCTACCATTATACATATGTTGCTTTTCTTCAGACTACAGTGATTAGACAGCAGAGGAAAATGATGGCTAAGTCCTGTTCCCACTTGCAATGAGCTCCATTTAAATCAGCAGATTTGCATTCAATAACCAAGGGCACAGTTTAGTCCCATGCTAGGAAAACATTGTTTATGACAAAAACCATAAATAGATTGCAGTATCTCCATTTCTGAAAGTAAGCCTTCTCATACCTCTGCTCCAAAATTCCCTCTTTGAAAGGCAGAATATTCCTACATAAAAATTAAAATCCATGCAAGTAACCCTATTTGTAGGAAATCAGATTGAGCTACTTTTAATTTGGCTGTTTGGATGCCTCACTGGAGCAGACAGAAAGGTGTATCCCGAATCCACTGCATGTTGGTTCAGCTCCAGCTTCTCCCGGATCCTCAAGATAAGCATCTATTTCATTTAGAGCCTTTTTAGTTATGACCTGTGAAGAAGCAAATGTCCTTTTGAAGATCTCCCTGCAACAGCTGCATGCCAGAGACTCCCGGCCAAGTTACTGGAAGAGCTTAAGGATCAGGCCCCATGTATTTAAAAAAATAAAGTGCAAAATAAGATTCTACAGCAGGGCTGAGAAGGGGCACGAACTTACCTGTCAGTTGTGATACGTGGGAACCTGGTAACTTCTTCCTTGCAGTCATCACCTCCAGAATCATTCCAGATGAAGCTCCAACAGGATCCTGCTGAAATTCAACATAGTGAATTACACCAGGAATTGATTTATTGCAATGTGTCATATTTTTCCAAATACAAAATATATTTGGTTTGCTTTTTATTTTTTTTTTTTTGGCCCTTCAGATGAAAGATATACATCTGTACAGATGTGCTTTTCTAAGATCCAGTGGCATGAAACCTGAAATGCCCCAGCAAGATTCAGGAGCAAGTTTTAATCACCATGGAAGCACAACACTTTTGAAGGCCTATGAAATTATACACCCAGGTCTGAGAAGAGTAAACTTATCCGTCTGGGGAGATCTGCTGATAAACAGAGACAACTTATTTTCTCCTGGAAAGCCGCATTATATGTTTGAAAAAATAATCAGTTGTTAGAGACAGGTTTGTGCTGGGAAGAGAAAGGAGAAGGAAACAGCACTGGGAGAGGCTTTCTGTCAGGGAAAAGGAAAGGCAGAGTGAAAGTATTCGCTGCAAATTTAGGAGATGGAAGAGAAGAGGGGCTGAGCATCTCTCAGAGCCAGACAGAGCAAGGCTGGTGACAACAGAGGCATATGGAGACCCACCCAGGGCGCAGACAGACCGGAGGACCCCCAGACCTCGGCTTACGCAAGGTGACCTTTCCCCTCTCTAAAATTTCAAAGCTGGCGTTGCCGGCGCTGAACAGACTGTGTGCCATATGTAACATGACCTCAGCTCAGCTCAGCTCTGCCAAGCCACTGATGGCATCACTAATGAGAGGTGAAAGGTCCCCTCCTTGCAGCCAGCTTGGAAACCCACCGGGACGGTGGGTGTGGGATGGGCCCCCCAGCACCAGATCACTGAGGGCAGGACCCACTGCCCCATAACCCCGTATTGCCACCCATGGGTGCCCACTGACCCACCACAGGGACACACATCCATCCAAAAGGGTGATGCTGCCTCTTCCCTTGGCCCAACTCAAACTGGCACAGTCCCCCAGCAATAGAAATATTTGACTCGGTACCCGAATGCAAAGCACACAGGCAAACAGAGCCTGGGATGTAAATCCTGTCCCCGGTCCAGCTGTCACCCTCGCAGCATCTTGCTGCCAGTGTTGATCATGCATTGTCCAGGTAGGGAGAAAGATTTGTGCTGGCGGATGGCACAGAGGGAGGAGAACACTCAAAGTGACTGCCTCAATCTAGGGAGGACCCAAAATACAATTTTTATTTTTTCCCAAGCATTTTGGACAAAAATTATTACAATAATGTATTGCATGAAAAACAAAACAAACAAACAAAAAACCCCCAAAACAAACAAACAAAAAACCCCACAACAACAACAATAAAAAAACAAACAACAATCACCCTTGCTGCCTTCTTTTTTGTTGTTGTTGTTCCTTTTTTAAACGAGGGGATTTGGTGGGGTTTTTGCGGTTTTCCCGGTGTCCAGCGCCCCCGTCCTAGCCATCACCTAAGGCAGGGACAGACGGGACCCACCCGCATGCCACCCCTGAGCTCCCTGCCCCAGACATGTGTGGGGACGGTCCGTGTGGGTGTGGGTGGGTGTCACAGATGCGGGTGGGGGTTCACGCGTGGGTGGGGTGCGGAACGCGGGTGGGTGCGTGCACACAGGGCCCGGTGTGAGCACACACGGGGGTCTGCCCGCAGGTGAGCGCCGTGTGCCCACAGGAGCGCGGGCAGGGTGGCTGTGCCACCTGAGGAGCCCTCCAGGAGCGCGCATTCGCGGCAGGAGGAATGTCGCACCCACGAGTGGGGAGCGCCCACGGGTGGATTTTGGGGTGTGGGCACACGGAGGGGCACAGGTGGGGGTGTGCGCGCGCCGGTTTGTGTGCGGTGACACACGGGTGGCTGTCACAGCGCGGGTGCGGGCGGGCGCTGCCGTGCCCCGCACCCCCAGCTCAGCCCCAGCAGCCCGGGGGGATCGGCCGGGCTGGAGCCGCCTACCCGAGCGCACGGCGCGGAGAAGGCGCCCGTGGTTTGTTTCGGTTCTGCGAGTGACTCATTCCTGGCAGATGTGGCACCGCCGAGGTGCAGCGGGGACCCACCCACGCCCTCAGTACAAAAACCCACCCGTGACCGTGCTGCTGCCTCCCCACGCAGGGCCAGACCCCGCGGGGAAGGGGCTGGATTTACCCCTCGCTGCTCTCCTGCCGGAGATTAATTTTCGCATCGCATCCGGCGCTGAGAGGTTCAATTATTCGTTTCAAATATTATTCTGCCCCTCGTCCTCAGCACACCCTCATCTCATAGGGGCAGAGACGAAGTCACCCACGCGTGTTGGGTTGCGCTGGGTTGTATCCCGCTGCCGGCCGTGGAGTGGCTGCAGAGGGGCATCTGGGGCGTGTTTTTCTCCCACGGAGGAGCCGCATCCCGAGGGAAAATCCTGCCGGCTATGGGGAAGCAGAGCTTGAACCCGCGGCAGCCCCGCGCCTGGTTCGGCCGCCGTTTAATTCCTGCTGCAGTATCTTATTTTTTAAAAGTTTTAAAAACTAAGAAAGAGGCAGAAGTTGCAGCTAACATTGCCTCGTGTTACGGCAAATGCTATTAACGCTGGGAAAAGGGAGAAAAACAATGTCGCGAAGAAGCGAATCGCAGCGCTAACACCGCGCGTCCCTGCGCGCCCGCGGGGGGATCCCAGCACCCATTCCCTTCTCTGCAGAGGGATCCCACCGCCCCTTTCCCCTCGGCGTGGGGATCCCACCGCCCCTTTCCCCTCGGCGTGGGGATCCCACCGCCCCTTTCCCCTCGGCGTGGGGATCCCATCACCCCTTTCCTCTCTGCGGGGGGATTCCACCACCCTTTCCCCCTCTGCGGGGGGATTCCACCACCCCTTCCCCCTTTTTCCGGAGGAAAAAAGGGATTCCACCACCCTTTTCCCCTCGGCGTGGGGATCCCATCACCCCTTCCACCTTGGCGTGGAGATCCCACGACCCCGAGGCCCGCCCGGAGGACTGAGGGGTTTTGGGGCGGTGTGAGCAGCTGGGGATGGAGGGATGGGGGTCTTGTGGGACTGCAGCTGATGGGGGGAGCTGCGCACACCGGGTACCCGAGGGTCGCGGACACGAACTCGCGGGGGAAAGGCAGCCCAGCCCGTGCCGGCTGCAAGGCGAGCCGGCAAGCTTCCGTGCAGAAAAGGAGTTAACCCCCGCCGTTGTCCTTTGATTTAGGAAATGGCTCATCCAATTCAGTTCCAGATTATTCAGGGGCAGGCTGCCTCGCTCGCTCCCTCTCTCCCCACACCAGCCCAAACATCTTGAAGTAATCAGCAGCTGAGAACGGAGACGTCCCCCTGGCATCTCAGGTTAAAGAAGGAGGTCCAGGAAAATGTGGTAGAGCCATTACAAGAAACCTGAGATGCATTCATCAGAGACTCCAATTGCCATCGCATTAGGATTGATTAGAGACCAGCAGTACCGTAATGACCCGGAAAGCGGGGCATACGGGGATTATTAATATCAGACTTCTCAAAGGGGGAAAAAAAAAGGAAAGAAAAAAAAAAAAAGAGGGAGGAAAAAACGGAGGAAAAGAGGGAAGAAGCAGGAGGGAAAATTTAAAAAACAAAAGCAAATAGCGGGGCTGCTGCTAGCGTGCAGACTTACCTGAGAGCACAGGCATCGGGGAGCCGCATGGACGAGAATTTCTATAAATTCT
>VXBI01013153.1:59282-166726 GCA_013397375.1 Toxostoma redivivum | reverse complement strand
GGGAGAAAAAAAAAAAAGAAAATAAAAAAACCCAACCCCTGCTGGATCCGATTCCACCCAAACAAATCCCAGCGCCAGCGCCGCGGGCGTGGTAGGGCAGGGTCGGCCGGCGCATCCCTCCTGCTGCCTGGCCCGGTCCCCGAGGAGCTGGGACAGGGACAGAGGGACAGAACCGCTGTATTGAGCCCTGTGTCGGAGTGGGAGGAGGGAGGGGAAGTTACGTTTACATTTTTCATATTTAGCCTTACCAAAAAGATTTCGATGTAATTTAAATTAAAAAAAAAAAAAAAAGGAAAAAAAAAAAAAAAAAAAGGGAAAAAAAAAAAAAAAGGAGAAAAAAAAAGAAAATAGAGTGAAAAAAAAATATCCAAAGCTGCAGTATTAGAGTTTTACCAAGTGCCTGTGTCTAACCGCGGCCGTGCGAGGCAGATACTGAGTGGGCTCCCGTGGACCCGAGTCCCCCCACCTTTCTCCTCTTCGGTGGTGAAATGCATTGATGTGGCTAAAAATTAGGATAATAATAGTAATAATAAAAGTCGGCCATTTCCTCCTACATCGCCCTCCCGTTCCCCTTTGCCTTCTCTCGTCTGTGCCCGCTCGCCGCCTCCCTCCCCCGGCTTGCAGAGAGCCCGCGGATGACGCTGCCTGTCTCGAGTATTTGTTACCAAAAATCGCATGTGCTTTCGGGTTTATTTTCTATTGTACCTAAACAGTCTAAATTAAACAACGCTGATGGCAGAACACCCAGGCTGCGCTTTTCTTTGCAGGGGCGAGCCCGTGCCCCTCTGCCCATCCTCCCCCGCTCCCCACGGGCTGCAGCGGAGGTTCGGGGGAAGCCGGTGACAGTAAGGGAACAAGGACGGGGACACAGGCCCCGTTTAGCCCGAGGGAGCCGGGCATTCGGCCGGGAAGGAGCGCCCGGCTCCACCGCCCGTCCCGTCGGGGCCTCGCTGGTGCCGGTCCTCCCTGTTAGCGTTTTGCATCATTAAGTGCGTGTTTATTTAAGTCGCTGCCGTGTTTGTGTCCGGGGTCTTGGGCCATGGAGAAATGTCACCCTCTGCAGGAGGGTCTTGCCCGGCCGGAGCGCTGCGCGTCCCTCCCGCTCCATCCCCAGCGGGCCCCGCCGGCCCCGGCCCCGCTCCAGAGCCCCTCTCGGAGCCCCCACCCGCGGCCGGACGGGGCAGCGGATCCGTGCCCACCCCTCGCCCTTCTGGGCTCCGGCCGCCGGGGAGCCAGGCCCGGGACCGGGATACTGGAATGGTTTCCCTTCTCCCTCCGGACGGGCCCCAGCCGCCCCCTCGGGGGAGCCGGCCCACATCCCGCCAGGCTTCCTGCGCCCACGGCCCTTCAGGAGGGATGGCTGGGGCAGTGGGGACCTCCCGCCCGGCCGGGACACCGCGTGGCTCCGTGCGAGCGAGGGCGCAAATCCCGCGCAGGGACGCGCAAACCGCGCGGGGCCCGCGCAGCTCCCTGCGCTCCTCTGCGGCCGCGCAAGGAGCCGGGACAAGACCCGACGTGGTGGGGAGAGCATGGATCCCGCTCTCCCGGTGTGCACAACTTCGACCTCGGCTTCCCGAATGGGGAAGGGGACAAGAGGAGGGTCCTACTGCGTGGCCCGCCGGGACCTTAGGGGTCAGGACGGAACTCCCTGTCCCCCGGTCCAGGCTCGCCCTCTTGTCCTTTCCGGGGACCTCCATCACCCTTCCCAGGGGTCTCATCCTGTTCCACCGTGATCCGTCACAAAGCAGCGCAGCCGCTCCCGTCCCCTCGGGCAGAAAAGGGGAACTCCCGGGGAAATTAGGGATGTTTTTAGGGTCAGCAGCTGAGCGCTCCACGCCTCGAGGATGGGTAAGCTCCAGCTCCGTTTATTTCCCAAACCACGGGCTCGGTGTAGAGGAAGGATAAATATTGCCCGGGGCTCCAACCCTGCGCGGCGGGAAAGCCAAGCAAGGACTCGCAAACCAGGAGTTATTTTCAAAGCAAACAGCTCAGAGGCGCTTTCTGCGTGTAGGCAGGGACAGGGTTGATTGTCGAAGGGTTGGGGAAGATGCCATTGGATGCTTCCCTTGCCCAAATCCTCCCCTCCAGCACACACCTGCAGACAGGGGGTAGTCTCAGGCCCGCCGGTCTCGGAGCCCTACCCATTCTCCAGCTCTCCATTTCCCCAAAAGGAGAGGAATGAGGTTGGCAACAGGCGGGAGGTGGAAAGGAGGGATGGAAGGTGCTGAGGGCATCCCCCTGGAAATAACCCCCTGGCCAGCCGTCAGGTAGGAGCAGGGAGGCCCTGGAGCTGAGCCAGGTACAGGTTGCTGAGCTCTCCTCGATTAAGCTTGACCTCGCAGCAAGCTTTTCACAGCAGAGCCAGCCTGGGGAGGCAGCCTGAGACTCTTTCTCACCTAGCTCTGCTTTGTATTTCCACCGGCAGGAAGGAGTTAATTCGCCCCCCACTCCCGTTCACCCCCCAGGACAGATTTCACACTGTGTTCAGGTCAGCCAAAAAAGGGGAGGAAACAGAGAACAGCAGAATGATTAATTCTACCTGCTTTTCCCATGAGTGATCACCTGCTTTCGGGGTCATGAATAGCAGGTAGCTCTCTCCGTCTCCAGCTCTGAGAGGCTCATTTGTTTGGTGACAGCTGAGTGACAAGACCTGAAATCTGAGCCCTCAACTTTGCCTGATGTGTGGATAAAACCCTGGATGTTCCCTCAAACATTTCAGGAAATGAAAGTTGTAACGCGATCCCTTGTGCGCCCACATCTCCCCCAGCAACACACAAAAGCTCAAAGGAACCTTCTCGGATTAAATTCAGCCTGGAGAGGATGGAAGGAAAATGGAGAGCAGGCTGAGAAAGCTGGAACTGGCAGGCTTTTCTTCAGCACTTATTGGAAATGTCTGTCCAAAGCAGGGATTTAGAAAGGTCACCTCTACCGTAAGCGCTTCTTCCTCCATCGGAGTCAGACAGGCAGCACGCTGCTTCCCAGCCCATCCCCACCTTTAGAGCAGCCTGGGGAGGGCTGTGGGGTGCACTTAGATTCCCCAGGCAGGAAATTCAGTGTATAAAAGCAAACACCCAAGGAGAAAGCCAGCCCCCTTCTCTCTCCTCGTTTAATTTCCTGGGTCACACTGAGTCAGCGCTGTCCTGTCCACAAACCCCACACCTGCTCTGCCCCTGTCCTGCTGCCGGCTCCTGCCCACTCCCCTTCTCCACCAGCCTGCCCGAGGGGCAGGTAGAGCCCCAGTCTCTGCCCCCACACAGTCCTGGGCCGTGCTGGCAAATCCTCCACAGAAGCTGCTGGTGAGGAATGGATGCTCGCTCAGCCCATGGATTAAAGTCCAGCATTTCCAGGCTGGGCTCCCTAAGGCTTGCACATCCCCAGCTGCAATTCCAGGAGCCCAGAGCCAAGATGTGGCACATTTGTGCTCTATGTCTTTGCAAACCAGGCCTGAACAGCCAGAAAGTCAGAGTTTCATCTTTAAGCACATGGGTTTGGGAATGTCAGCAGCTGGAATGGGTCCAGGCATGTGGTACTGTCAGGATTAAGCCAAGGCATCCTGACTCCCTCTCTCCTGGGTAGGTGGTTTTATGGAGCTGCCTGTCACTAGGCAGCCAGTGGCTGCTTGTGCTGTTATCCAGCCTGAAGATAAAGTACTATTTAACAATTGTTTAACTATTCCTGAAGTGCTTCAGGATCTGCAGACTCTGTAAAAGAAACAGCACATGCCCCGAGATAACTCTTCACCTCTGAGCTTCTCCCTTGCTCCTGCTTTTCTCCGGACTGCAGCTCATGAGTGCTGCACAGGTGGAAAATCTCTCTGTCTGCCCCTCCAATGTGCTTTGCTGTCAGTAATTTTGCACCCAAGCTTGCTGCAGGGTGACACTGCTAAAGATTGTACAAGCAGCCTTAAGGGCAGGTGCTGCAACCTGCCCTTGTCATGAACAGCAGCAGAACACAGAGTTTGCACATCCTGGCTGTGGCAATCCATGTCCAAGGATGGATTTTGCTGTTCCTGTTGGGGCCAAAGATGTCAGGTTTTCTGAGGGCACCAGGTGCTGTGTGGGGAGAGCAGAGGTGGCAGCGTCCGGATCTACAGGACCTTGGGTGTGGTGTACAAAGAAACCTGAGACATTGTCATCTTTCCCATCTGGATGTGGACACAGTTTTAAATATGGAAATGAAGGAAATTTGCTTTAATCTTCAGGCAGAGAGAGCAAATTACCAGGCTCCCCAGAGATTTTTAGTGCTCATCTCCAGGAAGGAGGGCACCAGGCTGGACCCTCATCTTGTGCCACCCTGTCCTTCCTTCCAGCTGAACTTTTCACCAAGTGCAGGAATATCCCCTCTCTCCCTGTGGTTTATAGTGTTCATCCACATCTCCTCAAGTTTTAAACAGAGGTTGAACTCTCTCTGAAGCATATAATCCCAATCCTAATAATGAGGTTAAAGAGGCAGATTTAGTTCAATTACGGTTTCCTGTTTTCATTTGTCCAGTGCTTTTGGAAAATACCTCTGTGGGCAGAGTGACTCCTCATCCCTGTCTTAGCTTCTCACCCACAGCTTAGTTCTGTAGGGATAGAGATGCTCTGGTATCTGCTCAGACTCAGATGAATTTCAGCTGTGGTAGAAAAGGTATGAGAAATCCTCATGCCTGCATGTCAGGATGGAGGAAAGGGGAAAAACTCTTCTTTTTCTGACTTCAGGATGGAAAACCTTTTAAGATAATAGCTGGAGCATGGACCAACCCTGTTCTACAGGAGGGGAAACTGAGACCTGGGGAGATGACAGACCTGCTGAAGGTCAGAGTGAGGGCAGGTAATGGGGTGGGGAGGGCGGTGGGTGCTCTGCACTCCCATGCTGCCTCCCTTTACAGTTCCCACAATAAGTCAGCACAGCTTATCATTATGTAACACAATATTCCTAATAATATGAGACAAAACCAATTGACTAAAAACAATGCCAAGTGAGGCTTGTGGCTAACACTCCCTGAAGAAATTGTCTCTTTTCTAGAACTGAAACAAACCCCAAAAACCCCAACAACAAAAACAACAAAAAACCCCACACAAATTAGAAACAATTGAAAAATGAAATCACATCTGCAAACTATCAGGGTGCTTCTCCTGAGCCCCAAAAGGAGCCTGTGTCCTCCCACTCCTGCTCCCATTGCCCTGTATGGGGTGGAGGGTGTCACAGAGACCTGCAGCTGTGTCCATAAGGACACAGAAAGGATTTTGTGGCAGTGCTAGGGGTGCTGACAGACATAGCCTTGGTGCATGCTTCATTCAACAGAAGGAGCAAACCAGAAATGTATTTAGGGTATTGAGATTTTCCTACACCTAATGTCCTGGAGCTGGCAGGGAAACATTAAGAGAAAGAGGGAAAGAACTCCAGTTTATAAACAGCAGTTCCTTTTCTGGGAGCCCTCTGAGGCCGGGCAGAGGCCCTGGCACAAAGGAACTGCACAATTTACCCAGGAATGCTGCCAGGGGCTGCTTGGGTCTCCACAGCCAGCAGCTGCCCCCTGCCCATCCAGCAGGGCTTTGCTGCTGGGGCAGCACCAAAGTGAGCAGGAGCTGGGAATGCTGTGCAGGCTCAGCAATGTTCATTGGTGGGGACAGTTCTGTCCCCTGTTGTGGTGGCTCCCAGCCCTGCTGACAAACAGGGGGGTTTAGTTTACACCACGTGCCCTTCTCAGTGGATCTGGGATGGGGATGCTCTGCTCTATTCCAGCCACCCCCCTGTGTTTGGTGTCTGTTGGGTGAAGAGTGGGGAAGCTCATGGTTTTACACTGCTGGGACAGCTCAGGTTGGGACACACATTATTGCTGTCCTTGGGAAGGGGAGAGGCTGAAGGTTGAGCCTGGAGGATTCCCCCACCCCTGGAAGGGCTCAGGCCCAGGCTTGATAGGGCTCTGAGTAACCTGATCTAGTGGAAAGTGTCTCTGCCCATGGGATGGTCTTTAGAGTCCCTTCCAACTCAAACCATTCTATATTTCTGTGATTCTATGAATTCCTATTTTCAGAAGTGCCCCTCGAGGCAACATCTCCAAAAGCCAAGGAGGTGCTTGACGAGGAGGTGGGATTATTTCTTGGGGGGAACAGCCCAGGGAAAGAATGTGGAGAGCTGAAGCTGTGGTATTCCCAGGAGACACGGTGCCTACTGAAGTGGACAGACACCCTCAGAGCAACAAGCAGGCCAAGAGACTGATGCCACCTAGAGCTGTACCAGCTGCATCTATTACCCCTGTGTGCAGGATCTGCTTCTGAGCCCTCCAGGTCCCAAGGGTGACTTGGGCTAGGTTCAAAAAGCCCTCAGGAGGACAGAGGCAAAGCAGGGCTTGAGGATGGAGAAGTGCAGGAGGCTTGCTCAGAGACCCCCAGCTCTGCTCTGCTCTGCCTCTGAACTCCCCAAAGGCAGGGCTGGGCTGGAGGAGACCTTCAGCAAAGGGACTTGGGGCTCTCCTGTCTGACTTGCATCACCCCATGGGAACCTGCCTGTGATGATCATGGTGAGGACGGTCAGCAGCTGGTCACCCCCACCAGCCCACTCCAGCCTGCTCCCACTCAGGGCTGAATTCCATCCTAGCAGGGAAGTTTTAGGATGGAGGAGAATCAAGCCCTACACAGTAATGACTTTCAGGGAGGTGTTTAGCAGGTTTGATTTGGCCTCACAGCACACCAAAATTCCAACCAGCTCATCACAGTGATCCCTTCTAGTTTATGGATGTGTCAAATTTGCTAATCTACCCTAGATTAGAAAAAGAGGTGATGTTGCATGATCTGAAGGCACCAGTACAAGGGGGTTTTGTTAAAATCCTCTAAACCAGAAAGAAAAGAGGCAAAAGGAGCCAAAGCTGTGAATAGGGCTGAGACATAACAGGTTCCCCCAGCAAAGGGGAGTCCCAGGTGCACTCCACAATGGCTCTACAGCAGCAGCAGGGTTAACTTCAAACCTAAAACATTTTCTGACTTGTGTCGTGATTTTTTGTGCCATGCCCCAGAAACCTCCCAGAAACCCAGCATGGATGTCTCATGGGTGCATTCAGCCCCTGCCACTCCATGCCCTTGGGCAGCACACGATGGGACTGTCCTGGCAGCAGAGCATCATATGGCATGGGATGGGACTGCGGGATGTGCTGTCCTTGGATGCCCTGGTATCCGGGTCTGCACCCCCCTGTGCTCCCCCAGATGACGTTTTGGGGGCTTGGCTTTGCTCAGGATGCCTCTCTGTCCTCATCCCTCGCCTCTGCCAGGGTTACATAGCCACAGCTATTTGCTGGTGGCCTCCACGGAAACTGTATATCCTGCCCCTGCAATCGGAGACCAGGTGCCCACGCAGCTGCCAGATTTGAAAGAGGAGCTGGCAGGAGGGGAAGAGGCCAAAATGGGTGTGCCGGGTGAGGGGGGAACCACATCTATCCCGAACAGGGGCCTATTCCATCTTTGCACAGAGAAGGACCATAGTGAGATGGGGAAAAAACACATTATTTGCAAGAAATCTCTCAAGGTAACATGCAAAGGACCAGGGGCTGAGGCCAGATTTAAATTGAACCTCCTGCCCAGTGATCCATGAGGAAGGAAGGCTCGGGTGCTCAAACAATGAGCAGGGAAGGAAAGCTGAAATGATGGTCACCAGGAGAACCTGAAACCCGCGGTGGGGAAAACAAATAAATACAAAGCCAGTGGAGCCTTCCCCATCCCGGCTGAGGCAATCTGTGCTTATGCAACCCTACCGGAGGGCTCCCTATCTCTGTGTACAATCTGGGCTGATAAGATTGTTCCCTGCTGAAAATCAAAACCACAGGGATTCCAGGCTCTCAGCCGGAGTCAGATTGTCCACCTGAACACCGGGGCACTTTCATGTGGAATAATAATTGCGGGTTATTTCGCTGAAATAAGGAGAGGTGGAGAGAGAGGCTCTTGGCGGGTTTGGAGGTGGATGCTGGATGTGTGCAGTGTGGAGGGGATGCCAGCAAAGGCCACCATCCCAGAGACGAGATGTCCCCATGGCATGACAATTGTTGCCTGAAGCAATCATAGAAAAAGCAATGGGCTCTTGTCCAAACCTCACTGGTTTTTAGTGAGAACAGCTTGGGTTCTTTTAGGGTCCAGAGACTTATTGGCAACTCTGGCGCAATAAACCCTCAAATGAAAGTCACATGAGTGACAGTGGAAGCAGCCATTGCCACTTTTAAGGTTTTTTGGGTGGAGCAGCACATGATTAATGTCTACAGTGAGTGGGAGACAGAATACATAAACACCTCCTATTACATATACATGTACATGGAGAGATAAATGCACCTGATAGAGCCACTGTGTAGAGCAACTCACCTGATAAGTCATTCCCAGGAGCAAGATGTGCAGGATTAGATCCTTGTTTGCAGTTATAAAGTAGATAGTGGGGGATTTTATCTCTATTGTAGTTGTAAAAGCTGTGTTTTGGGGCATGTGCCTCAGCACCTGGCTGATTAGATCCCACCTGCTCTGAATGTCAGTCCTTCTATCAAGAAAAAAAATGTTATTTGGGAAAAATGGCAGCAAGGGATTGCTTGGTGATGCTGGAAATGGAACCTCCTTTCACTGAGATGGGAGTAGGATGCTTGGATTCTGTGTCCTGAAGTAGGACAATACATGACCACCTGAAACAGTATTTGTGTTTGTTTTATGCATTTAACACCACACACTGACTGTTCACAAGTTTTAAATGCTGCTGAGTGAATATATACAGCAGAAATGTCACTGGGGGGGTGGATATGACAAGCTGGGGAGCTGAGCTCCCAGCCTCTTGCCAACTTCCTACTCCAAGGGCAAAGACCCAGGTAAAAAGCAGTTCCAAGTGCTATGTGTACTCCTGTGACTCCTGCTCAGCTGCTGCAGCTTCACAATTGGCATTTTCCTGGGGAATTTGTGGCTGACTTTCTGTCTCTCCCTGCTGCAGGAAAAACCATGTGAGCTAGGAGGGGATTAGCTCAACAGCCAGGGTGGGCTGGGCTGCACATCTGGCATTATCACCTCAACAGACAGACTTGGCTAAAAATGAATAAGAGCCAGTGCTCCCCCTGCTCTGACACCTCTCCTCATCCCTCAGGTCCCTCCAGTCACAGCAATTCTGCTATAAAAGAGAAATCTGTGTAAAACTGTTCTTGTAGATGGAATATATCCCTTTAATCTTGCAGAGGTGCCGTGTTCCCAGGGCCACTGCCAGCCCAGGAAAGGCTGTATGTGTACACACACTCACTGGTTTTTGGGTGACTTATGAGAAACAAAGTCCTTTAGTCCTGCCCATGGGTAGCGTGTCCTGCAGTGGCTGTCCTTCTCCAGGGCTTGGTGTTCCTGGCAAAGCTTATGTGAAATGAAAATGCCTGTAATTTTCTGAAATTCCTTAATCCTGCTTATTTTCTCTCTTTCCCCGAGAGATCGGAAGCCACAGTGGTCTCCTCAAGCCCACCCACTAATTACAAGACATGAGCTCAACCCACTGCCGGCCAGAAACAACATCACAGGACCAAACACCAGCAACCAGCACTGAGCCCTCACAGAAAACTGCCTGAGTCTGTCACCAAGAGCTTGGCAACGACACACCAGCCAAATCAAAGCAAGCAAGGAGGAAAATAACCCATTTTCCTTCCTCCCGCAGTAATCCTGCCTTTCCTAGAACCACTGGCTGGCTGCTCCAATGTCTGTGTCCCTACTTGTCTATCTCACCCCACCATGCTTCTTTAGGTCTTGCTCTATTTGGCTGCCCATTTCCCCCCCTCCCCAAATTTGACCCATTTATCTTTCCAATTTGCTTGGAAAGATCAAGCCCTCCAGCAGTGCTGGGGAGAATGGGATTTTCCAGCAGGAGGGTGGCATCTAGCAGAAAAAATCTTCTCCCTCGAGAAATTAGATCAGACAGAGCCCTGAGGAAGCTGGGCTAAAAATAAAGCCTGAACTCACAGAGGAGTTATAGGTTGGGAGCAGAGGCTATGGTGCATCCCTGGTTTTATTCTTAGCAGGCACAACTGGAGAGATGGGGATAAATTTACTGGCATAAATCACTATAGTTCATGGAAGGATATTGTGTTTTCTTTAAATGCTGTGTTCACATTCATTGTTTTACAGCAAATCAGGTTCTTTGCCTAAATCCCCCAGGTTTGCAGTGGCTTGTGATTGCACTTTATGCAGGCTACCTTGATTTCACGGACTGCTTCCCTCCTCCTGCTTTCCCTGTGCACAAGCAACAGGCATGTTCAGCCTCCTGCACCCCAAAAAGCCAGTGCTGCCAGAGTGAGGATGAGGCTTCTCTGCTCCAGCTCTTATCCCTGCACCAAAACCTTACCGTGCACAGGATTTCCTTGCTCTGGCATGGGTTACAAATAATATCCCAAATTCTGCTGCTTGGTAGTGAGTGAAACCAGAGGGTTGGGAGGGTCCCAGCTGGGAGGGGGATGCGCTGTGGAGTGCCAGGGAGGATTCTGTGATCTGGGAGTGAGAGTGCAGAAACGGGAATATAGGGGTGGGAGTGTGGCAGTGGGAGTATGGAAGTGTGTGTGGATGCAGGAATGGGAGCGGGACGGGCAGTGCAGGAGCAGGAGGGTTCGTGCGGGGAGGGCGCTGCTCGTTCCTGGGGCTGCAGTGCCACCTGCTGTCACCTCCCCGGGCACGTCCCTGCGAGCCACACGCCGGGGACACGCCGTGCCTCTGCCTCCCCGCTGCTTGGAGAAATGAAATTAAGCACGGAAAGGCAGCTCTGGGTCACAGGGGTGGAGTGAGGTGAGCGACATCCCGCTGGGTCAGCATCCCAGGCGGATCAAAGCACCCTGCAGGAATTATCTCATCTCCTTCTGGATAGTCGGACGTGATCTTTTCCTTCCTTCTGTGCTTAAATGTGTCCTTCAGAAGCTCTGCCCCGAATTGTCACCACTTCTTGCTCTGGGAAAAGCCTGGAATTTCCCCCATGTCTATGTGCTGGGGTGACTCAGAGCAGCTGCTCAGTGCCCCCTCTCCAATTCAAGCTCTTAAGCTAAAAACCTAAGTGTCCCTTCCTGGGTCACCCATCAGCAAAATAGGGGAGATTTAGATTGGATATTAGAAAAAAATTCTTTACTGTGAGGGTGGTGAGGCCCTGGCACAAGTTGCCCACAGAAGTTGTGGATGCTCCACTCCTGAAAATGCTCAAGGCCAGGTTGGACAGGGCTTGGAGCAACCTGGGATACTGGAAGGTGTCCCTGCCCGTGGCAGGGGATTGGAAATGGATGATCTTTAAGGTCCCTCCCAACCCAAACCCTTCTGTGATTCTATAATCATTACCATTACCTCTCAGTGGGAAAGAGAGTTTGTACCCTGAAGAAAAGCCCAAAAGAGCTGCAATTGCCTTCAATTGTGTTGAAAAAAAAGAATAGAAACCTAAAGAAAAAATAAAAATTAAAAAAATTAAAAATAATAAAAAGAGCAGGGATATCCGAGTTGCTGAAAATTAAGCATTAGGCGGAAAAAAATGCTCATGAAAGCCAGATCCAGACCGGCTGGGCAGCTTTCAGAAACAACAACAATTAAGTTTGGAGGAAACCAGATACTCACCATGAAAATTTGCAATTCTTTGTTGAACAAATGTTTCCATGGAAAAGCTCTGTTTACCCTTCACTTGTCCTGTCAGCTCCTGAACTGGGATGCTGTGCAGCTGGGCACGCAATGCCCAGAGGACCCAGAAGATCTGGGACAGAGCACCGAGCCCGTGTTTGCCTTTTTAATCTTCTACCTGTGTGGGTTAGTGCATGAAATGCATTAATTCCTCACAGGCAACCAAGTTTTGGGAAGGAGGGCTGCAAGGGCCTGATCCCTGAGCAGGGAGCAGCTGCAGCAGGGTATGGCCAGAGACTGGGATGTGCAGGGGGCAGTGGAGGACCCTGCTGGGGATTTTAGGAGAAACCTGCTGGAAAAGCTCACCAGGTCCAGCCTTGATGTCCAGAAGTGCGTGGACAAAACCATGAGACTTCTAGGAGGAAAAGTCTCATCTTTGAAAGATTAGACTCACACTCAAATGCTCCAATTTATTTTGTTTTTTCCCTCAGCAGCACATTTCCACCAGTCCCTGCAATCCCACCCCAGGATCCAGTCCGGAATCTGCCGGGTGCAGCTTCCAGAGCCAGGGAGGTGCCGAGTGCCTCGGACTCGAGGTTTTCTTCCAGCGCTGCTGGGAGCAGCGGGGGAGAGCCGCGACAG
Source organism: Toxostoma redivivum (assembly GCA_013397375.1). Classification (NCBI taxonomy): domain Eukaryota; kingdom Metazoa; phylum Chordata; class Aves; order Passeriformes; family Mimidae; genus Toxostoma; species Toxostoma redivivum. Next base: position 154,526 of record VXBI01013153.1, on the reverse strand, counting down.
GGAGGGGCTGCATTCAAAACCACCCCTTGGACCCAGACAAAGTGAAACGGGGAAAGTAAAAACAGGGGGGAACTTGGCTGCTGCTGCTCCTTTCACAGGCTCCTTGAGCCGGGTCTGAAGAAGCCCAGAGAGGGAGAGGGGCTGGTTTGCTCTCTGCTGTGCCGTGTCCTGGGGAGCCGGGAAAGGAGCCAGGGAGAGGCTGGATCCTGGAAAGCAGCCTGTGCCCTGTGCCAGAACACGCTGCCAGAGGTGGGGAGCACGGGAAGTCATGCACGGGCTCCTCACCTCCTCCTCTGGGGAGGAGTGGCCTGGGAGGAGCCCTGGTGTTGCTGGTACAACCTGCACCCCCATTTCAGCACCCAGTGATGATTTGTGTGTCTTGTTTCTGCACAGGGAAAGAGGTTTGGGGCCTTCACTGCCCTTTGAACATCTGGTTCTTAGGGTTGGTGCATCACATGCTGCTCTTGGCCGCATCCCTCTCTTCATTGTCCAGTTGTTGTGGTCCCTGGGTTGCTGGGAGCCTTTTCCTGCTGCTCCACAGCTCAGTGCTCTCAACACTCCTGTTGGGGACTGTCCCTTGCTCTGTTTCAGCAGGAGCCTGTCCACAGCAGCTGCACCATTGTCATTTATGAGGCTGTGCTGACAAACACCAGCCAAGTTGGTGGGGACATGCCTTAATCCTCCCCCACACCCATCCTCATGCTCAGCTGTGTGTTTGGGACTCATCTGTCATTCAGGCTCTGTCTGGTCCTCATCCCTGTCCTCTCCCTTGCCTCTCCTTTCCCCCTGAAGATGCTAAGTGCCTCTTCAGCGTGCCCAGCTCCAGCATTTCATCTCAACAGGCCAAACATTCACTCCGTGCCAAACTGGCAGGCAGCTCACTTTCCTGGCACGTGGCCTCCTTGGCTTTCCATCCAGACTGATTTATTTTAATTTTATGGTTTTACTTTTCCTCATCTNTGGGAAAAGCCTGGAATTTCCCCCATGTCTATGTGCTGGGGTGACTCAGAGCAGCTGCTCAGTGCCCCCTCTCCAATTCAAGCTCTTAAGCTAAAAACCTAAGTGTCCCTTCCTGGGTCACCCATCAGCAAAATAGGGGAGATTTAGATTGGATATTAGAAAAAAATTCTTTACTGTGAGGGTGGTGAGGCCCTGGCACAAGTTGCCCACAGAAGTTGTGGATGCTCCACTCCTGAAAATGCTCAAGGCCAGGTTGGACAGGGCTTGGAGCAACCTGGGATACTGGAAGGTGTCCCTGCCCGTGGCAGGGGATTGGAAATGGATGATCTTTAAGGTCCCTCCCAACCCAAACCCTTCTGTGATTCTATAATCATTACCATTACCTCTCAGTGGGAAAGAGAGTTTGTACCCTGAAGAAAAGCCCAAAAGAGCTGCAATTGCCTTCAATTGTGTTGAAAAAAAAGAATAGAAACCTAAAGAAAAAATAAAAATTAAAAAAATTAAAAATAATAAAAAGAGCAGGGATATCCGAGTTGCTGAAAATTAAGCATTAGGCGGAAAAAAATGCTCATGAAAGCCAGATCCAGACCGGCTGGGCAGCTTTCAGAAACAACAACAATTAAGTTTGGAGGAAACCAGATACTCACCATGAAAATTTGCAATTCTTTGTTGAACAAATGTTTCCATGGAAAAGCTCTGTTTACCCTTCACTTGTCCTGTCAGCTCCTGAACTGGGATGCTGTGCAGCTGGGCACGCAATGCCCAGAGGACCCAGAAGATCTGGGACAGAGCACCGAGCCCGTGTTTGCCTTTTTAATCTTCTACCTGTGTGGGTTAGTGCATGAAATGCATTAATTCCTCACAGGCAACCAAGTTTTGGGAAGGAGGGCTGCAAGGGCCTGATCCCTGAGCAGGGAGCAGCTGCAGCAGGGTATGGCCAGAGACTGGGATGTGCAGGGGGCAGTGGAGGACCCTGCTGGGGATTTTAGGAGAAACCTGCTGGAAAAGCTCACCAGGTCCAGCCTTGATGTCCAGAAGTGCGTGGACAAAACCATGAGACTTCTAGGAGGAAAAGTCTCATCTTTGAAAGATTAGACTCACACTCAAATGCTCCAATTTATTTTGTTTTTTCCCTCAGCAGCACATTTCCACCAGTCCCTGCAATCCCACCCCAGGATCCAGTCCGGAATCTGCCGGGTGCAGCTTCCAGAGCCAGGGAGGTGCCGAGTGCCTCGGACTCGAGGTTTTCTTCCAGCGCTGCTGGGAGCAGCGGGGGAGAGCCGCGACAGGGAGGGGCTGCATTCAAAACCACCCCTTGGACCCAGACAAAGTGAAACGGGGAAAGTAAAAACAGGGGGGAACTTGGCTGCTGCTGCTCCTTTCACAGGCTCCTTGAGCCGGGTCTGAAGAAGCCCAGAGAGGGAGAGGGGCTGGTTTGCTCTCTGCTGTGCCGTGTCCTGGGGAGCCGGGAAAGGAGCCAGGGAGAGGCTGGATCCTGGAAAGCAGCCTGTGCCCTGTGCCAGAACACGCTGCCAGAGGTGGGGAGCACGGGAAGTCATGCACGGGCTCCTCACCTCCTCCTCTGGGGAGGAGTGGCCTGGGAGGAGCCCTGGTGTTGCTGGTACAACCTGCACCCCCATTTCAGCACCCAGTGATGATTTGTGTGTCTTGTTTCTGCACAGGGAAAGAGGTTTGGGGCCTTCACTGCCCTTTGAACATCTGGTTCTTAGGGTTGGTGCATCACATGCTGCTCTTGGCCGCATCCCTCTCTTCATTGTCCAGTTGTTGTGGTCCCTGGGTTGCTGGGAGCCTTTTCCTGCTGCTCCACAGCTCAGTGCTCTCAACACTCCTGTTGGGGACTGTCCCTTGCTCTGTTTCAGCAGGAGCCTGTCCACAGCAGCTGCACCATTGTCATTTATGAGGCTGTGCTGACAAACACCAGCCAAGTTGGTGGGGACATGCCTTAATCCTCCCCCACACCCATCCTCATGCTCAGCTGTGTGTTTGGGACTCATCTGTCATTCAGGCTCTGTCTGGTCCTCATCCCTGTCCTCTCCCTTGCCTCTCCTTTCCCCCTGAAGATGCTAAGTGCCTCTTCAGCGTGCCCAGCTCCAGCATTTCATCTCAACAGGCCAAACATTCACTCCGTGCCAAACTGGCAGGCAGCTCACTTTCCTGGCACGTGGCCTCCTTGGCTTTCCATCCAGACTGATTTATTTTAATTTTATGGTTTTACTTTTCCTCATCTTTAAAATTCACCATTGGTTTTGATTAGGTGGCTGTGGACTTGCAGCCCTTGGGCTTCCAAGAACAGGAAAGGGGAGGTCTGACGTGGTGGGTCTGGTGGCAGCAGTGCCTCAACCCAGCTTATCTTGCTTTTGAGAAAGGGGAACTGCTCTGAGTCAGGGGCCAAGAGGTGGCCAAAGTGTCTTCTTTTATTCCAGCATGCTCCCAGACTCCCTGCAGCTCCTGGGTCCCACCATGGAAATGCCTCCTCTAGGAGGTGCCAGGGTGAGGAGAGCATTGTTGGCAGAGAAAGAAGATGGGGGCAAGTTCCCAGCCCTAAGAACTGAAATAATGGGGGCAACCACCAAGAAAAAACAAATGTCTGAAATGTGAAAAAAGTTGCTTATGCAGAGGAGCCCCGTGGTCATCTTGGAGAAAGCAGAGGTCAGTCCCTGCCTGGCTGTGGCTTCCCAGGGGGAGGTTTAGACCCACCTCTGGTGGTCCCACACCTATCCCCAAACTGATGAGGGTTTGTGCACCCCATGCTCCCCATCCACCTGGGACAGTCAGGCACAGAGTCTGTCCTGCACAGCCTTCCCTCAGTGAGCTAATTCCTTGGGGAAAAAAAAAAAAAAAATTCCCCCTGCTGATTTTGTATGACCTGGGCATAGGGGGTTCAGGAAATGGGAACCAACAAATAGGTTTTCAGTGGTTTGACCTCTGGATATAAATGTTGGAGCAAGGGAATGGCTCTGGGTTGACAGGATTTGCAGAGCCATATTGAGGCAGTTCCTGGAATAACAAGAGTTTGCTTCCTGAAAGGACATCATTGATTTGGGGTGTCCAGGAGACACATCTTCTCCCCCCAGTCTTTGAGCAGATGTGGACCCTGCCTCACAGAGACCGTGGGCCAGCACAGAGACAGGTTGGAGGGATAAAGAACTTCTGCTGGGAGCTGAGGAGGGTTTTGGGTGGGACATCTGCTCCTAGGATAGCATCTGCAGCAAACATTTCTGCCCCCAGGGGAGATGTGGCAGGGTTGAAGAGCAGCCTGCTGTCATCACTGCCACCCAAAGAGCTCCTGGGAGTCCCAGCCTACACCCTCCATCCTTCCCCACATCAGGGAGAGAAGGCAGTGAGAGCAGAACCTTGCTCTGCCCCAGGACTGAGACCCACCACAGCAAAACTGAGCCCCACAAACCCTACATGCTTTGCCAGACCCCAAAATATCCCAGCCCCTCCACCCTGCTGCTGTTCTTTCATTTTATTTTTAGACCCATTGCTCCTGTTAGCTCTTTTCTATTTGTTTTTGGTTCTTATTATTCCTGGCTTCCCTCAGTGTTTTGCTTTCCCTTCCCTCCTCAGCCCTCATCCGGATGTTTATTCTCACTGCTTGTTTTTCTGCTTTCCCCAGGTGCCTCCTGGTTGTAGCTGGGCAGAGATCTGTGTTTGGACTGGGCAAGGGCTCTCACATAGCTGGGCTGGGACCAGACCATCATCTGGAGACACCAGCCTGGTCCAGGAGGGGAGAACCTTGGACACTGTGTTTGCTCTGAGTAGGAAGGTGGCTGGTGTAGGAATGTGGCTGCCCCTGTAACAGAAGAGCTGGCAGCAGGGTGAAGGAAATGGGGAAAAAAGGAGTTATCCCATCTCTAAGGAACTCCAGGGGACAACAGTGTTGTACCCAAGGTCACACAGAGGATCTGGGAGCTGCCTTAGGCACGTGTCTACATCACCTCGTTGCCAGTGTGGTTGTGCCTTGAAAACCAGGCTGGGCCAGTCAGTGCCTCTGCCTATTAAAACCCAAAAGGTTTTCCTTTTGACAATAAATACACCCAAATTTGGCTCTGTTTCCTCCATGCTTACCATCTCTCCCATACATGCATGTTTCTGTGCATCTTCTCTTTGCTCACCCAGACGTGATTTTCAAGTTTTTTGGGGGGTTCCAGCTGTGTCCCCATGAGGTAGGTGGAAGGAGATATTTCCAATACAGGCTGAGGACACATCAATGACAGAGGTCTATCACTGCCCCTCACTTGGGGGCGTGGTCTGGAGGGTTCTTTTGGGCAAAGAAGTGGGTGCTAAGTGCACATTCCTTGTGGGAATGAGTTTTTTGCTCTCAGTACTGCCAGCAGGGTTACAATAATCACTGCACCTCTGGCTTTTGCTTTATTTTCTGTCTCACTGCGAGGCAAAGAGATGCAGTGTGAAAAAGGCACTGCAATATCTCACATCAAAGAGCCATGGTGGCTCTGGGTATTTTATTGCTGAATCTCAGATAAACACAGCACACACTGCATTTGCTGCCAGAAATGTCCTGGATTCCCATGTTAAATTATTTATTCCAGTGCAAGGGTACAGATTTTTATGTATTTTATGCTTTTGGTGCTCCTCTGTGTTCGTCTTCCCATCCTACAGCCTTTCTGATAGTGAGGTGCCCAGAGCCACATGGCCATAGGGCTAGGAAGCTCCCAGCTTGTGGATGGGATGAGGACATTCTCTGATCTGTAGGTATTTATTTGTAGAGCAACTCAGTCATAAGACCAATGCAATAATCTGGAGCAGCTTCCACAATTTTGGTACAGTTACAGTGAAATTTGCATCTGAGACATTAAAGGGCTGGTCTGGAACTCTGCACATGGGCACAGGGACTTTTTATTGCTCGACTTCAAAGAGGTTCAATAACAGGAACGAGTGTTCAGGTAGGGAAAAGTTCTTTCTTTCCATGTGCAAAAGCGTGCCAGAGGACACACAGGCATCCCTGCACACACAGAGTTACAGGGCTCTGGAGAGAGTTAAAACAGAGCAGACTGAGGAGTTTGCATCAAAAATAGTATTATTTTTGGAAGGAAAAGTCAGCTGACACAATGGCCCAAGCTGTCAGGATCTTTTAGCTTTGGGGAGGGGGGGGAGTGAGTGGTTGAAATCAAAATGAAAAACACTCAGTTGGCTGAAAGGAACCAAAACATGGCAATTTTTGATCAGCTTGAGGCCAAAGCCTTCATGAGAGGTGGAGTCTGGGTGCTGTGGACAACAGCTCCAGGTCCCATCTCTGCACACTCTGAGCAGCTGCCCTTGAACCATGCACAGGGTTGGGAGCCCCATCCTAGGGCTGGTAGGGGCAGGGTGCTCCCCAGTGGGACTGTCCCCAAGGGCTGGGGCTCCTGAGGGTCACATCCAGTCTGAATTTGATTCAGTAGAAGAAATGTAAACATTTCACTACACAGGCACTGAGTCCTGCCCCTCCTGCATCAAAACTTGGCAATAAATCTGAGCTTTTTGCATGCATGGGGTTTTCTTTCTGAATTTTTGATTCTACAGGCAGACCTGATTCTTTGTACCTTGCTTGCTGCTTGGGATGAAAGGAAGTATTAGAAAACCATGGGAAATATTTCATTCATGTTTTAACCTGGGGAAATTTGTGTCTTCAGAAAAAGCCTCCTCCAAGAAATCACATGCAGTGCAGCACATCTCCTGCAGCATGCTCACAGACATCCTTCCCTGCCCTTCCTCAGGACAAAAAGGGCTCATTTGTCTGATTCCCTGGTTTCTCTGCCATCCCTTTTGACTCCATATGGGCACACATGCTTGAGCAGATGTCCATACCAGGGACCTGAATTTTCCCTTATCCCTGGGTGGGAATGCATCAAGTGCCATCGCTCATTGCAGCTGAGGGCTGCAAAGATACAGCCACACCTGCAGAGGAGCATCCCTGGAAGCCTTATGTTTTTAGTTCTAATCTTTGCTTCCTCTGGTTTCCAACCCATCACTGTGGGGTTTAGCCCCTAACAAGGCATCCATGCATGCTGGCTCCATGGACACTTTGATCCAAACAGGTCCCTCCATGGCTGCTTCCCATCCTTAAGCAAGACCCACACATGTCTGTAGATGTTCCATGGACTTTTCATGTCCTGCCTGCTCTGTCCAGCACAGGAGAGAGAGAGAGAGAGACAGAGAGAGGGAGAGAGACAGAGCCAGGGCAGGGCTGAGGGCAGAGCCAGCTGTTCTCCTCCCAGGGTATTTCACTAAATGGAAAGAAACCCAAGGAAGTAACTACAGGAGCCCTGTGCCAGCCGTGTTTGCAGAGGCTGGGGAAGAAACAGTGAAAGTTCTGTCTCTTCCTGCAGACACAGCGTGGCTCTGGTCTGGTGAGGAGAATGGAGACAGTGCCAGAATCCTTGGGAAAATATTCAAATTAAGTCTCAAAGGGGAGTGACGGTGCTGGAAATGGCCCTGGCAGCCTGTCCTGTTTGTGGTATGGGTGAGATAGATGATGTGACATCCAGGCTCAGCTCCACACTTTGCTTTTGACCCCTGATAACTGTAAAGAGAAATAAAATTGGTCCTTATTAGCCTCTTTCATCCCATAGCTTTCCCTGCCCCTTTAAATATTCCCCCATTTTTTCTTCCATCATAAACTCTTCGTTGAGATCCTGGGATCCTTCACATCCTGCTGCTCCAGTTTTACCTGGACAACCATTTCTGGAAAGCTGAGACTGGAGTTGTTTCCTGCCAATTTTCTGTAGCTCTGCAGTAAACCAGGTTAAAACCACTGGCTCATGCTCTGCTCTGGATCTAAACCGGTGCTAACCCCGCTGCTACTCTGCCCGAGCTCAGCCCCAGGATGCTAATCTGGATGAGCCGTACCTGGCGGGGATGTGACACTTTGGCAGAAGGGGACAGAAGGGGACGGAGATCAGCCCTTCCCTGGCTGGCTGTTTGCAAAGGGAAGCGGTGCCAGGCAGCGGGGTCCCCTTTGGGGGTGTCGGGGCTGTTTCCCTGGTGTTTTGTGAGCAGCTCTGTCCCGGGGAGCTCAGCCCAGAGCTCTCCTCTTCCCCCGAGGCAGCTCCCACAGCAAGCACTGCGAACCTTTGCTGGCTGCGGGCAAAGGATTTTAATTACCGGGGTTTTTGGCAAGCACGGGAGGCAGCAGTGGTTCCGCTGTGCTACCTCCGGGCTGGAGCATGTGCTTCGGGCATTTCCTTAGGCTGGGACGGGTCTGGGGAGCTGCTGGGATCTGTTCCCAGAGCAGGGCACGGGTACAGATGTGCAGGGCAGGACCAGCGGCTGGAGCTGCCTGGGGAGGGCAGTGCAGTGAGGCTGGGACATCCCATACACGGCCTGGAACATTCCCTCTGCGGCTTCTCTGTGCCTCGGGGAGGGTGGGATCTGCTGACAGCAGGGGGAGGGCAGGTGCTGTGGGGCCAGGCTGGTGCTACAGTGCTGACCAGTGCCAGTGACCACACCCAGGAGATGGGGAGGTGACACCCAGGCCAGAACAGTCTGACAGAGAGACTTCCCAGCAGATGTTGTCTCAATAAACTGTTCTTGTCCCTTTATGTAGATACACACGTTTTTGGAAAGCCTTTTTTTCCCAGACTAGGATGGTGTTCAGGTTAAGCACGGAGACAATCAGCGCAGAGTTGGCCATGGTCATACTTGATTCCACCTAAATTTTGGGGTGACAACTTTGCCCGGAACACATTTGAAAATATCTAGCAGCAGCCACAGCACTGGCTGAAATACAGACATTCTCCCACATTTTGTCATTCCCATCAGCCTGCCAAGGCTAGACTGGTGCAGATTGGTGCAGCATCACAGACCGGTCTACATTCTACATGCTACATTCCCCCTGTACAGGACACACAGGGGAGGATCAGTCATTCTTTAATTCTTGTGCAGGGGAACATTTACACCCTCGGGGCACAGCCACCACCTCCTGGCACCTATGGAGGGAACAGCTGCTCTGATTTTGCTGCTGTATAAATGACACAGGAAGGACAAAATTCCCTGTATCTCTGACAAATCATTCTCTGACAGATGAGCTCTGACCTACTTAGCCGTGGAGCCAGATGTTTAAATTTATGAACGCAGATGTATTTCCCTCAGACCTGGGAAGGAATGTTGTATTGCTGCCCATCTCCTTGGGCAGAGGAGCTGGATTTCACGGGAAAATATCACTTGTGGTTCAATCTTAAAGGTTTTTAAAGGAAAGGAAAGCATGAGATCATGCCATGCCTTTTCAAAGGCAATCCCAATGGTACAAACCAAGGAATGTTCAAATTATAACATTTATATGAAGCTGAAAACTGCTGCTAGGAAAGAATTCCTAACCTGACTTTTCAGAGGGTCATGTTTTCACAGTTTTTTGTCTTGGCATTGGTTATGACTCCTTTCCTAGGGTTTCACACTTGTTGGTATCCAAACAGAAGTTTTATGGCACAGGGCACAATTTAACAAATATTTCCTCATTCTCTCAATAAATTATTTTTTCAACCCTGCAAATAGCAGAGCAGTATCCCTGGGACCCCATCTCAAAGCAGTGGTGGTGTATCTGGAAAACAAGCACTACTTTGCTGCTGACCTCCTATGGGAGGTTTTACTCCTTCGAAGTAAACAAGGCGTTAATACAAGTTTGGAAGAGCACCTTTAAAGTGCCAATATCCTGAAATACAACTTGGATATGAATCCCACTGACTGTATTTGATATAGGTACCTGATTTAGGGTCATTTAATTGGCAGCTTTTGCTGTTTCAGAAGTTATTATGATTTCTAAACTGTAAGCCAGTTTAGAACCAACATAGGGCTAAGAAAAATTTAAATACACAATAATACACCAAGACACATAATCTTTCTATTTATTATCAGATTTTAAAGGTACTTGTCCATTGCCCACACTTCCCAAATTAAAACAACATAAAGATGCTTGGATTTGGTATCAGAAGATACAGATAGGGGCTGAAATCAGGGTATATAGGCTTAAAGGAAGATATTCAGAAAGATTTAAGGAACAGATTGTACAAATTTTGTATTCTGTGGGATGTCTGATGCTGTGTGATGTCCCAGAAGGGCTCTGCCTGTCTTTCAGAAAAGTGTCATTCAAGCACTAATTTATCTATCAGATGAGCCAAAAGCTTTTCCTGTTGGAGGCAGTGAAGCAGGAGCCTGGTGAACCAAGAGTAGAGCAAAATTCTTGACTTTGCTGTTGTCCAGACTCAACATGAAGAAGGAGCTCCCTCTGGCATCCTCCAATAAATCCACAGACCTGCATCCTGCAGCCTGCTGGCAAAGATGTTCTCTCAGGAGGGTTGCATTTGGAGTTCTTACAGCTGCAGCGGGTGGGGCATACACAGATCCTCTTTATTTTTGGGTGATTTTTAATGAATAAAAAATACCTGTAAGTCCATTTAATAAGGACCTGGATCCTGTCCAGGTGTTAAAATGCCAAGAGACACGAGAATTACCTGGTTACCCTTTTCCATGGTAGAGGATTTGTCCAGTGCAAGCTTGGCCAGCAGTGCAGGCATGGAGGATTTTCTGTTCCAGGCAGCATGGGCAGGAATTTTCGCCTTCCTGGCTGGCTGGCTGCTGGGCTGACATGAGTTTGCTCTGCAGTTTTGGGGTTACACACCTAAAGCTTGTCCAAGGCTCGCTGCAGCTCTCTCCATTCCTTTGAGAGCAGCTGCTTCTCTTGCCACAGGAGGATGGAGGAGCACAAGCCAGAGCAGGCACTCACACGCCCAACAGCTGAGTGCATCTTTGATGGGACACAAGGCTCACGATGCTCCTGTCCCCTCTTGCCACTGCTGTGGTGACAACACAAGTGACACCGACTGCCAGGAGACCGCCCTGACACGGGAGGATTCTCCTCCCTCCAGAGCGGCTTTTCTGGGCACAGCTGAGCCTCAATGAGATCAGCACACCCAGCCTCACCCCAGAACATCCCCCAGCCACCTGCACTCCAATGTACTGCGCACAGCGCCGTCCCTGGGCTGACACGGCGCTGGTGCCGGCAGGATGGCGAGGTTTCCACAAGGTGGCATTCAAAGACCTGGGCTTCCTCTCGCAGAGCTCACACCCCACAGGGTTTAGGGTTTAGTGGGATGGCTCGGCATCTGCTGCATCAGAGCTCTCCCTGGCGAGAGGAAAGGGGCTGTGGAATTTGTCCTTTAAGGGTCAGCCGACTCTGACACACACCACTGCCCTCCTGGGGCTGCCGGGGTGTTTGTCCATCAAATCTCAACAGGGAAGGGCAAGCACGGACAGCAAACACTTGGGGGATCACTAAGGAAATCAATGTGCTCCCCTCCGTGCAAAAAGTCTGCAGCAAGGAGATGGATGGGGAGGGAAAAGGGGTAGTGAGCAATGGGGAATGGCAGCAGGTACAAAAACCCTAGGAAAGAATCATGTCCTAGCTCGACCCAGGACTGATGTATCCAGATGAGGCAGGTTTGTTTTTTACAGGGCAGCAAAGTCAGAGAGGATCCCCAGTGAGGGGAGGGAACACCAAACACAACCTGTGAGTGAACTCAGAGGTTCTTTTTTTTACACAACTCTAGAACAGCCCCATGGTTTTATTCACCAGGCAGGAAGATGAGGTTTGCCAGCCCTTATCCCACAAATATCATCCCTGGGGTGTGCCTGAGCTCCTGCTAAGCTTTTTGGAGGTGTCACTCAGTTCTTCACCACTCTGGGGCAGCCCTGGGTGAGCCCTTGTAAAGGTGGTATCTGCATCACTTAATTAGTGCCTTGTCTGCAGTTTCTTCTATCTTCACCCTGAGTCGGAATTAAAAACATGAAGGAGACGAATTTTCTCATGGTCTGGCTTGGTTGTTTATTAAATCTTATTTAAAGTACAGAGAGTTCTGCAACACTTCCAGTTACCAGCTAAAAGCGAGCAAAATAGAGCTGAATCTAGCTAGTTACAAGTTTTCTTAAACAGTCCAATAGAGAATTAACACCTATATTAACCAAACTCCTGAGACCCTCAGTGCAACACTAACTGTCCAACCAGAAACTACTACCTGAAATCATGAAGAAAAAGGAAGAAGAACACAGAAAGAAACAACACCCAAAATCCTCCACCTTGTCCTACACCTATTACTACATTATAAAAACTTCAAATTCCAAACCCTTCACCATGTGAAATCACACACCTCTATTTTAACTACACACCTGTGACTTTAACTCCATCACTCAAATTTGAAGCCTTCTCCAAGGCCTCAGGTCAAAAGCAGTGTTCCCCAGGGGGTCAGTCCCAGAAAGCACAGAAAGGTCAAAAATCCCAGGTTTCTGGATCCAACAAGCCCTGGTTGGGCTTGGCACTGAGATGAGCATCAGAAGGATGGGATGGGAGCCTGAGTAAGAGTATTTGAGTGAGCACAAAACAGGGCTCTGTGGTTTGTTGTGTTCAGACTGTTTGGCAAGAGGCAGACTCCAGTGGGACTACTAAAGCATTGCAGCCCTTGGAGAGATTACAAGCTAAACCAAAAAAATGACAAATCAGTGACCTTTGGGCAGAAGCAGGAAAGGGGAATCAGCTGTGTCCCACAGAGATGTCAGACATGGGACAAAGCCAACAGCGGGGTGACTGCAGGCTCTGAGAAGGCGCAGTGCAGCAGGATGCACTTGGGGCAATATTTAATTAACAATAATATATTTAATTAACAATATATTTAACAATATGCTGTCCACTCCTGCCTTAACCAGCGTGTCCTGTGAGAGCCCAGAAGAAGCTGCTCTGTGGATCGGTGTGCAGGGGTGGTGGTGTGTTGGTTTGCTTTTTAAAACGTTTTTAAACTTAAAAAAAAAAGACTAATAATGGTAATGAAACAGTAAATAAAGGCATAGCTGTGCTGTGGGAGCTGAGGCCGGGCTCTCACACGGTGGAGCTGTTGCTCCACGGCAGCAGAGGAGCCCCGAGCCCCCACCCCGACAGCCAAGAGTTCGCTTTTCTCTCAAAAAGTCCGAATTTGGCTGTGAGATTCGACAGCAAACACGGGGGTACCCAAACCACCACCCAAATTTAAGGGTGTTTTTTTTTGAGCAAGCGGCTGAGTTAAAGGGAGAGGCTTTAATCAGGCAGAGGGGGTTGAAGTGGGGACTGGAGGTCAGATCTTACCCAGAACTTTGTGCACTTGGACCTGGTGGAGTGAGTCCAGAGAGGCCACGAAGATGCTCAGAGGGCTGGAGCAGCTCTTCTGGGGGGACAGGCTGAGAGCTGGGGATGTTCAGCCTGGAGAAGGAAAGGAGAGACTTTACTGGAGCCTTCTAAAGTGGGCTTATAATAAAGTGGGAAAATTACTTTTTACACAAGCAGGTAGTGACAGGAAAGGGGGGAGCAGTTTTAAATTGAAAGAGAATTAGGACTAAAAGATACTTAGATTAGATATTAGGAAGAAATTCTTCCCTGTGAAGGTGGTGAGGCCCTGGCACAGGGTGCTCAGAGAAGCTGTGGCTGCCCCATCCTTGGGAATGTTGAAAGCCAGGTTGGATGGGGCTTGGAGCAACCTGGTGGAAGGTGTACCTGACAGAGGAGTTGGAACAAAATAGTCTTTAATATCTCTTTCAACCCAAATGACTGCCATTCTATGATAATTCTATTACTACTTAGGAAAAAAAATTACTATCTAGAGAAAAAGAAAATTTTTTAAATCCCCTGCTCCTGCTGCCTGTCCCTCAGCTGGCCCAGGCCTTGAGCAGCTCAGGATGGGTACAGGGAGTGTTTGTGTGGCTGATCTATGCAGTGATGGGCTGGTGCCTGCCCTGACACCGAGACAGCAGAGCCTGGCACTGCACCTGGGGACACAGACACAGCTCTGCTCATCCTTCATCACACTCATCTTCCATCCTCGTCCACACCTGCATGCTTTCCTGGAGCAGGGGTGCTCTGGACCCCTTTTCTCCCTGCCACCCTCAGCAGGTCTGAGCTCTCACTCCTTTCCAGCCACAGGTTTGTAGCTGCAGGGACTAGGCTGGGGATCAATGGCACCTTTAAATAGCCTGACCCAAAGCCTCTCTAAGCAGCTGGCTCTGCCAAGCAGTATAAAACTGCCTGGCTATAAGCTTTTCTATCCAAACATTTAGTGTAAACATTACCAGATAAACTCTTCCCATCCTTTCCAGCAATGGAGGAAGACAATACCTGTCCCATGAAGAAGACACATCCACTTGCACAGCAGCTTTCATGTGAGAGGATCATTATAGCCCTGGCATCACACTCCCAGATCCTGCCCACCACGGCCAGAACTGAGCCTTGGAGCACCCTGAGGTATCCCAGGCATTTTTGAGAGGCTTTTCTGGGAAGCCAGTGGCGCAGAAGATTGTGTTTAAGTGCTTCCCTGGCTTGGGGCTAGTATTTACTAATAATCATAGTTAATCTCCGCCTCATACAAGTCAGCCTACACACACATCTCGTTTAAGCTTTATAAGATATGCTTTTGTTTACTGCAACCATCTCTGAGACATCATTTTCTCACAAATGGCCTATGAATAATCAGTTATGTGCTATTAAAGTTGTATGGCAATGCTCAATGACAGAGGAGCAACAGAAATCTACTGGTCTTCAAAGGAAAACCTTGAATAACCCTGTGCAAATTCAAGTGTTTTCAGCCTGCTGCCAAGGCTATGAATATTGCAGATATTACATGTCTTTGTATGGTATTTGTTAAATAATTAAGATGGAGGAAGAGATTTTAGCCTAATGGCTGCTTGAAGTTGCAACATTATATAGACTTGCAAAATTATTGCTGGAACCCATAAACAAAGGTTTGTTTTAGGATCCAGTCTCTTATAATTTTGTATAGGTTTGTATAAGTTAGGCAGCTGTTCCCCAAAGATCAAGTTCAGGTTACAGCTCATCCTGGAGTTGTGAAGAGACAAAGGAAGGAAGAGATAATGAATGGACAGCAGAGCCCTGTTGGGCTAAGAAAATCCAAATGTTCTTTGGTATCATCCTCAATGAATTTTTACATTGTGCAGAAGGTGATTATAGACTGGGTTTTTTTGAAATATACTCAGAATTCCCTGAGCTGGTATAGAGGAAAGTTAATTTTCACAGAATCATAGAATTGTTAAGGTTGGGAAAGACTCTTAAGACCATCAAGCCCAACTGATAACCCAGCACTAGCATGTTCATCAATAAATTATGTTCCAAAGTGCCACATCCACAATGCCTTTTGAACATGTCAGGGATGATGACTCCACCACTGCCTGGGCTGCCTGACCACCCTTGCAGTGAAGAAAGTTTTTCTAATATTAAATCTAAACCTACTCTGGTGCAACTGGAGGCCATTCCCTCTTGTCCTGTCACTTGTTACCCAAGATAAGAGCCCAACCCCGCCTGGCTGCCCCCTCCTGTCAGAGAGTAGTGCAGGGTGAGAAGATCCCCCCTGAGCCTCCTTTTCTCCAGGCTGAGCAGCCCCTTGACTTATCCATGGACCAAATTCCTTGCTGTCCTGCCCCCTACCTCTTGCTGTCTCTCTGGTCAATGCAATCCCTTGGTGTCTCCACTGAAAGCCACACAGGAGCCACTCAGCTCCACCAGGGCCCTGGAGATCTGCAGGATGGTGCCAAGCCAAGACCAAGCCTGTGTTTAGCAGGTTTTCATAGAAACACAGAATAGTTTGGGCTGGAAGTGACATTTAAAGGCCATCTATCCATCCCTCTGCAGTGATCAGGGATAGCTTCAACTAGACCAGGTTGCTCAGAGACCTCTCCAACCTGGCCTTAAATGTTTCCAGGAATGGGGCATTCACCAGCCCCACCACCCTCATCAAAAACAATTTCTTCCTCATATGTACTCCACATCAGTTTAAAATCATTACATTGTCTTATTGTCTTTTAAAAAGTCTGTCTCCACCAGTATTTGATGTGTTAAATAACAGCAGCTGAATCCTCATCCTTTGGTGGGTTGCACAGAAAGATCTGCCTCCTGGGACAGCTGAAGCCATGGCTGGCTGGTAGGGCACCTTCACAGCCTTACATTGAGCTTCCAGGTGTGAGGGCTGCTGCCAACACCCAGGGGATTTTCACACATCCTCAGGAGCAGGCAAGAAAAATGAACTCTCTCTGGCAACTCCGTATGGTTTTGTCTTTCCCATCAGGCATCTCCTGGGAAATGAGCTCCATCCTCCTCTGCCTGCAGGCTGCTGGGAGAGCAAGAGCAACTTCCAGTAACCACAAACCCTAGTGCAGGGCAAAACCCAGCTCAGGCCAAGCCCTGCTGGTGCTGTAGCCCCTCTAAGCAGGGGAGAAGCCCCCTGAGGACAGCAGCACCCCCAGCCCACTGCACTGCTCAGCCAGGCTTGACTGTTTTTTTTCCTGCAGTCACCTTTGGGCCCTGGCAGTAATCTCAGAGCATCTGCTCCAAATCATCTAGGATTACAGGAATTAAAAAAACACCCAATTAGAGACCCAGGGTCCTGCAAGCACAAATCCGTTTAGCCCTAATCCAGGCTGCTGCCCCTTCCCAAAAGGCAAAGGGATGGTCCTTGGGGGCTGGTTTTTGTGTGCCCCAGCACCACCGCCTCTCCTCAGCCTGAATTTACCCATTTTTGCCCCAGCAGTAGCACCAGGGACCTGCTCATATCAATGGGGAAATGAACACTTGGCCTTGGGGTCTGAAATCAGCTGCACAGACGTGGGGGGCAGTGCCAACCTCTTCCCCTGAGCACACCCAGAGGGGCTCCCAGAGGACTGTGGATGGACAGAGGGGTGCAAACACATCTGAACGTGCCACAGTGCCTGTCAGGGTCTGGACACCAGGCAGAGGCTCCTCCACACCTTGCTCACCATCGTGTCCATTCCTCTGTGCCACCAAGGCCACCCTCAGGGCTCTGCTATGTTCTGCACTCAGCCTAGACTGGGACACCTGCAGTCCCATGCTCACTTTGCTGGCAATTCAATGTGGAAATGCTCTTTTGAGATAAGACACATAAACTGGAGTCTTTCAGTAGAGTGAGAGTAGAGACTGAAAACCCATCAGGAAAATGTCTCCTTTCCTTTGAAATCCTCTATTTATTTCACTGCTTCTCCAGCTGGTTAAACCTTTCACCTGCAGCCCTAAACATGTAAGATAAAAATGCATTATCCATGGAGTGTCCCAGTATGCCCTTAAACTCTGAATAACACATTTTAATCAACATTGGATCCCTCTCATGCGTGGTGACCTTTGCATCTGTTTGTAAGTTTTACATCCAGAAGACATCCATAAGGAAAACAGTCAATGCTTTCATTGTTAATAATTGAATGGGAAAATCTTTGAATTAATATTCAAGAACTCAGGGGGTTTTCATGCTTCTAAGAGATGGGTGAGTGTTACAGGAGGAGAGAAGCAATGCTGTTTTTTTTTTTTTTGCTTGTTTTTTTCTTACATGTGATGCAAGAAAAGGTGCTCACAGCAGAGCTTCCAGAACAGATGATGCTATGACAATTAGCACCGTGTTTAGGTGTGCTGAGACATGAGATGCTCTAGGTGGTAAAAGCTTCCACAATTCAAAGAGAAATTGTGAAATTCGTGGATGGGAAATCCTTTTCTGTCTCCAAAAGCCCCTTACTGTGGGGATCCTCCCTAGACCATGGTGTTCTTCTCTTTTCTGGCACTTCCTCCTGATGCCAGGCCAGGTTCCCCTCTGGGTTTGGTGTGACAAGGACAGGTGGGGGCAGTGGAAAAGATGTGTGCTGTTAGCAGAGGGGTTCACGTTGGTGCCAGGTCTTTCTGTGAGCCTCAGTGGGGATTAGATAAGCTCCAGAGAGATGTGGGGAGAGGGCTGGAAAAGAGAAGGACAATAAAGGAGGGGACCACAGAGGTTGAAGAGATGTTGAAGCAAAGAGCACATGGACAAGGGAGGGTTTGTGATGAGCAAACAGACACTGCAGGGCAGAGGATCCACCATGAGAACATCCCAGTGCTTCCTTCAAGTGCTTCAGACTTGACGCAAATCCTGTTGGTTTTGGGGTCTGGCACCTCTAATGGCTCAGTGCTGCAGGACCCAGTACCCTGGGGTGGGTGAGACTCTGAGGTTGTGAAGGTGTGAGCTGGGGCTATGGCAGAGCCACATTTGTCCCGTGAGTGTGGACAATATCAGGATCTGTGTGCTTTGTCCTCATGGGACACCAGAGCCATGACTGACCCACCATGTCAGCACAGCCCTCAGCTCACAGACTTCTACATTTGCTGACTTCTATTAAAAGCTTTGTTAATTTGGTGTATCCCTGCCTTAAAGGTCCATCAGCTTCCTTGAAACCTGGAGTTTCATCCTGGGTTGGTAGGAGATGCCAGCTGGATATGATCAGTCCTGACTTTTTAAAAACAGCACCCACTGAAGGACTCTCCTTGTGAATAAAATTTGCAAGATAAAAAATACAGGTAGGTCATTTTTCTAAGACCAGTTTCTGAAACTTCTCTGCAGCAGAAATGAGAGAGGAATAATGCCACACAACACCCAGAGCTGTGTACTTCTTCCATTCCTCACAAAGATGAAAAGGCTGGAAGTTGAAAATAATCCTAGACTTCTGCATAATGGCTAATTTTAATTTGGCTGGGGCTGTGGATGCCCCATCCCTGGAAGTGTTCCAGAGCAGATTGGACAGGACTTGGAGCAACCCGGGATAGTGGAAGATGTCCCTGCCCATGGCAGCAGGCTGGAACTGGATGGTCTTTAAGTCCCTTCCAAACCAAATCATTTTATGATTCTATAATTTTATCCACTTTGATACCCAGCACAAGAGTTTCCTCCTCTCTCCAAAAGGGATGCTGCAATCCATCTCCCCAAGGTCCAAGGCAGCGAGAGGAACTCTCTGGATTTTCTTAATGCCCAGCAGCACAGACTCTTCTGGAGATACAATGCAGAATTCCAAGGTTGGAAAAAAACTTCTATTAGGTCCTGTTGTGCTGCTTGTTACAAAGATTTCAATGTCCAGGTAATTAAAACCCTGAGAGCTGTATTCTTGTGCTGTTGTACAAAGATTTGATCTAATGGCATGGAAGGTTTTTCAAGAAGAACCTGTCTTCTGGTCTTAAGATGTGTTTGGTTCTGGGTTGAATTGTCAGCAAGACACAATGTAGATCTCAGCAATTAATACTGAAGGAAATATTGTTTATATAGTTATGCAACAAATAATTAATACCATTCTATTAAAGAAATGAAAGTAATTCCTTAATTACACCTACTTTGCAATGTAATAAAGGAATCATTCTGCTCCATCACTCTTGGTGTCTTCTGATACTTTGCTTGTGCTGCCAGGCATTCCATGTCTTCTCTGAGCCTTGCTCTCATGGCTTAAATAAATATTCTGTAAGTGCAAACGAGATCCCCAATGCCAGTGTGAGCAGCTGGGCCAAGGCACTGTGCTCTCACATGTGTGTACTTGGAAAATGAAACTCAGAAACCTCACACTGACTGGGTCAGTCCTGTAACACAAACAAACCTGAACAGACAAAATGCATCCCTACAAGCCCATGTATGCAGTGACACATAGAGGTAACATGTGAACAGCCGGCTGTAATGCCTGGAAGGCCCTGAGCACCTTGGCAAGGTGACTTATTCGTAACAAAGCATAGGAAATTGCTAAAAGAAATAAAGATATCAAATGAAAATCGTGCTGCAGCACTGCTAAGAACAGCCTTGCTTCTGTCACCCTTGATGCTTCCTGGCACCACAAACACTCCACTGACTGCAGCAGGACTGCAGGGAGGCTGAGGACACTGATCATGAAGGTGACTGTGCAGGACCAGGGCAGCACACAGTGACAGATCAGTCCTGCTTCTACAGTGCAGGAGAGAAGAAAAAAAAAAGCATTTTTGATGAAATAGTTGATGCAGTTGGGATTCACTGAACCTGTGTTACACTGTCCATGCAGCTTGCTCGGTTTGCTGTTGCTAGCAATTCAGATATTGTCCAAGCTGTCCTGCTCATCAGTGCATGAACTCTGAAAACACTTAGCCACTACCAGCTCTGTGCATTATTTCAGCTGGAAGAACCGTGGTAGGTAAAGCAGCGATGATGGATCTAAACGATAATAAAGTCTCCCTGTTAAAAATTTAAAGTGCTATACAACTATTTTTAGTGACCTCTCCAGCTGAGATAATGCAGAAAGCTAACTAGATGTGAATATCCATCTTAGGAGAATTGATTCTTGCTGTTGGCAAACCAAGGTGAACTGTAGAAGGTTAATGTTCATGCTCCAATACAAGAGATATCAGCTATATGAAAAGTTGTATACTGTACATGTAAAGTAATAACCTATTCAATGGCTAATGTGGATGCAATGGTTTTTTTCTTTCTTGAGCATGTTTATTTCCATAATGGACATTTATTTTAGAGAGAACACTAAGAGCTCTCTCCATTGCAGTCTCCTCCCTCTCCTCCCTCTGTGTGTGTAGAGGTGTGTGATGTGTGTGGGCATGAGGGAGGGAGAATAATCTGTTTTTGATTCAGGAAAGTGAGCATGCAGACATTCAAGCAGGGCCCAAACCTAAGTTCTTGTGTCAGCATTTTCAAAATCAGGCTTTTAAAATGAGGCAACTGCATTTTGTGGCTTCCTAATAAAAGAGCCAAGCACCAGCAGCTCTCTCTCTGCAAGGAGATGGAGAGCACTGGGTACCCTTGCAAAAATGCAGCACATATTGCAAAATGCAGCACATTCTGCTACAGCAAATTCTTTGTTTCTCAGAGCTCATTTATCTCAGAAGGGCTCCACATCCAGTAATGCAGCCTGCTGCCCTGCCCCTCCAAACCCTCAGATGGCAATTAGCAACATCAATAAGTAATAGAACAAATACTTTGTCTCTAAAAAAACAAGCTGCAGGCAGAGCAGCTCATTCACTTTACTCTGAGACTGCACTAAAAAACTTAATTTTTAATATTTCATCTGCTTAAAGCCCCAGACCTACAAACACTTAATTTTGAGATGAGACATTTGAAAGCCAATATGTGATGAAGGAAGGGTGAAAGGCAAGACCTGATGCTTGTAAACAACCATATCCATCAAGTCCAGTGCGCACCAAGGATGATGCTGTAGGGAAGATTTTCAGCACAGTTCCTGTGGCTCACCTCTTTAGCAAAGAGAGAATGATTTTCCATCAGGAGCAAAGTCTAAAGAAAATGTCAGAAAACAGCTAAAATACTGTAATAGAAATGTTTATTAGCATTAACTAGGAATAAATTGAAATATTACTGGGGAAAATAGCTTAAAAAAAGTTGAAAATAGTTAGATCCACCAAGAAGACATGAGCTTTGTGCTCTCAAGTAGCAATGTGGCTCTAAAGTTGCTTCAAGAGCCATTCCTTGCAGAAGACATCCCACCACTGGAGCCCTGAAGTCCCTCTGACCCACGAGTGACCTGCCACATGAGTCTGCCAGGAAACACTCCAGCAGGTTAAGCTTAACAACCAAATTGGTTTGCATCTCTCCTTCAGCACTTGGGGCTCTCAGGGGATAAAAAGGATCACCGACTGAGTGGGAACAATACTCACAGAAATCAACTCTGGCCTCAGGAGTCTCCTCTCACTCTGCGGTCAATAGGCAGAGACGAGCCTTGGCAGACAGTGAACTTGATTAGAGAGATGATCTTGGTTAAAACTGCCTAGATCTCCTTGCTGCTAAGGACAGAGGGGGAGGAGGGTGGGGCCGGCTCTCCAGGCAGCAGAGCCTGATTGACGGGGCTGGATTACTGCACCAGCGTAACCAGAGTGGGATTAGGTGCCCTGAGTCACCTACCTGAGCACTGCTCTCTCCCACTGACCACACGGCAGCCTCTGGAGATCAACCCCCTCCATGCCAGTTCTGGGGACATCTGTCCCCAAGGTGGCTCCAGGGACTGGCTGCTGACCTGCTCTAGTGGAAGGTGTGGTAGAGAAAGTGGCTGCAAGCCAAGGTAATTTTGAAGAACAACCCATAAAGTCTTCAAATTGCCTTAAGAAATGACCTGGCTTGAAGAGTGGTTTCCAATATAAATGTCCTGATAGAGATGTTTATGAGAAGGCTTTTTTCCCAGCCTGCAGAACGGTGATTTTCTCCCTGAGGAATGGTTGTGTGTTCCTGTGTTTCTTCGAGGTGCCTGAAAGACCCTGGAGCTGTGTCCCTGTGTGTGGCTGGTTCACTGTACATTTGATGGGGAATTACCCTCCCATACAGAGTTCCAAAGAAGAGCTCTCATTCCATCCTCAGTTACCTTGGTGTTACAACTACGTGTTGTGAAAGTATTTCAAGAATTGTTTCTGAAGAGGCACATGCAATTTCAGTCAGTGAAATGGGGAGGAACGGGATGACTTCGTCCTGAATGGAACCACTAATGGCATTGAGAAGATTCAGACCAGCAAAAGGCTTCCAGATTAAAAAAACACAAGTCCTGCTCTCTTGTTGTAGAGCTCTCTGTTGAAATCAACAGGTCTTGAAGAAGAGAATGCAGTGCTGGGTTAAAACTTCCTGCTTGTCCTAGAGAAGCCCCAGATAGTGTGCCATTGGGGTTACTATGGAGTTATTGAATAAAGGCTGAGAAGCTTGTTCTGCTGATCAATACCTGTGTGTGCATGCAGATCTCAGCAGTGGCTGTTTGTCTTTTAGAAGCTCCACTCTGAAACCTTTATCCAGCTTTTGTGGAGTTTTCAAAGGGATTGAACTTCTGAGACCAGTGCAAATTAGTTGTGGGTGCTCAGGACAAATAGATGCTTCCATTCTACTTCTACCTCTAGATTATTATAACCTGTCTTCTAACATCTTTGCTTTATATTAGACTGCTAAAAAAAAAGTAGAAAAAAAAAGGGGGTATCAAGAGGAACAGCTTTAAATGGAAATAAAGAGATGTGTCTAAATCCTTTAGGCTGTTTGGGATGTCTCAAGTGATTTAGTCTAGCTGTATCTGTACATTAAAGCATATGAGGGCACTGAGGTTCATCGCTTATCCTATTAAAACGTTAGAAGAGTCCCTGGCTCGGGTTTGCCTCAGACCAGAGCTGTCTCACACGATCCCTAGGGAAGAGCTCGATAGCTAACATGGCATGCAGAGTCTTTCCCATGGACACAGCCACCTTATTGGGAGGGTGAGGGGGCTGAAAATCACAGAGCAGTGACCCCACCAGCAGGCAGCAGTATCAGGACAAGTCATTTAACAGCACAGACATGGCAGAGTGTCTTCCTGCTCCATGGCAAGTCTGTAGTGTGACAATAAAGAGATAAAACCCTGGCAGGTGTTTTCCAGTCAGGAGCGGGTGCTGGGTGAAGGTGTGATAGGGAAAAGAGAGATCACTCCGTAAGTCTGGTCTCCATATGGACACCCTCTTGATAAGGCTGTCCTGGTTGCTGAAAAAGAGCTGCAAGTCCAGATTTTGGGGATAGTGAGCTGCAAGTCTTGTCTGATACTGTTTATTTGGCTGCCCAGTGGGGAGGAAGTCCTGGAGGTCCCACCAAGCCCCTCCTTGGGCACTGCTGGAGAGGAGATGCTTTTCCCTAGCCGTAAGTGGGGAGGGTGAGAATCCCATCCTGCCCATGCTGGGTGTGATGGTCACCCACAGAAGTGAGTTTAGCTCAGCACTGTTGGACAATCCCAAGATAAAAGACAAGTCCCCTGGGTTTTACTCCATACAGTGAGAGAAGAGCCTGTGAAGGGAGAGCACTGGGTGACTGGCACAATTTTTAGGATTTCTGGGACAGAAATAGTGGAAACAGCAGTGAGGGCTGATCTTCTGGGCTGCCTCCAGTGGAATGGAATGGCACCAGCTCTCCTAAGTATAAGGAGAAAATTAACAAAGTGTGGAGGATTTTGGGGCAACAGTGCCTCTCTGCTACCTCTGGGAAGGGGCAGAGATTACAAATATGTGAACCTGCTTTGCTTTTTCACGGTTTGAAGCTGGAAATTTCCTTCCAAACTTGCAGGAAAGTGTGTGCCGAGAGGCCTATGTCACAGATCAGAAGGCAGCGAGGTTAAAATGAGCTTTCTGGGGAATTTCTGTAAATTGGGGGAGTTTAGACTGCATGCAGCTAGTGATGAAGGAAGGGAAACCTTTTCCTGGCCTTTGACTGGGTGTCTTGCAGCCAGTCCTGACAGAAGGGAATATACATCCACAGGCTTTTTCTGTCACCCTGGTGCCAAGAATAAATGCAGATAGAGTGCAAAGTGCTGTAAGCCTCGGAGGATCTAAGATGAAATGTTTTCTTCCCTGGATCCTCAGCTGTGTCTCACCCTCTGAGCCCTCCTCATGGGGGCACACCAGGGTCAGCCCAGGGTTCAGGCTCCTTTGGGGTTCTGGGGGCAGCAGAGTAGCCCTGGGTAAGGGACAAGGGAAAGGACAAGTCAAAGAATGCCCTTTCTCTTTGGCCTCTGATGCCTCCATCCTCCTCTCCAGCAAACACAAGTGGATCTTCTCCTGGAGAAGAAAGAAATAACAGAAACATGGAAAAGCTGGTGCCTGGCATTGCTGAGAGGTGAGGGCAGACAGGGCTGGGGAGTATTACGCTCTCTCTCACGGTATTACCCCAGCAGCAGCCAGGGGTAACTGGATCTGTGAGAGTCTGATCCTCCCAAGCCGTTAATTGGATGCGTGAAACGTCCAAAATGCAGCTCACTCTCCTGCTTCCCACAGCTATGACACACACACACACTCTTCTTGTCACACAAGGGTGTTTCCCCCTGAACCCAGCCCCCTCCTACATCTCCCAGCACCCAGCTCCAGGCCAGCAAGCTAAAGCTGACCATTTGTACAGGAACCCTCTTAGCCAAGAGAAGTGCTGCTGGTGGTGCAATATTCGATAGATTTCCAAACATCCCCTTTTTCTGTTCTTGGTTAGACAAGGGTCAAAAGGCAGTGGCAGAACAAACAGGGAATAGTCTCTTTTGTGGGACTGGGCTTGGGGATGGGGATGTGGTGAGCACTCTGCAAGGCTTGTGCAAACTGGAGCATGAGGATGGGAGTGCAGAGAGCAGCCACATGGACCAGGCAGCAGCTGGGGCAGTACCCCCAGCCTGGAGAGGCCAGTGTGGCTTTTCTAAGGCTCTTGCATCCCCCAGCCCTCCCTCCAGCCCAGTTTCCACTGCAAGCTGCAGCAGTCCTCCTCTGCAGTGTGGGACTGGGACAATACTCCCTGGATAAGTGGGCCTTCTGTCCCCAGCTGCACCAGAGCCAAGCTCTCTCCTCAACCTGCAAGCCTTTCGCTTTTTCCTTTTTTGTTGTTGTTGTTGTTGCAAGGACTTTTTCCTGGGTTTTTTTGTTGTTGTTTTTTGTTTTTTTGTTTTTTTTGGTTTTTTTTTTTGTTTTTTGTTTTTGTTTTTGGTTTGTTTGTTTGTTTTGTTGGGTTTTTTCCCTTTTTTTTTTTTTTTCCTCTTGCAAAATCAATTTACGGACAGCTTACTCATTTTTCTCCTTGCAAACTTATTAAGTATTCAGTCCCGGCTAGCACTCGTAAGCATCCTTTGTCCCAGGGAGGGCCGGAGACCCCTTCATTAGCAGTGATTACCTCTGAGCAGTTTGACAGCCTCCCAGCCCGCTTACAAGACTTTCCCATTCAGCCCTGCCCGGGGCTGTCCCGTTTCTCAAAAGAAACGGAAATATTCAAACATTTCTCCCCCCTTCCCAGCTGAAGAGAGGAAAAGCTGTTTCTCTCCTCTGCCCTCCCCATTCACTTCACTTTTGATACAATATTTTCCTTCTTTGTTAAGCCGGAGAGAGAGGGGTCAAGGCAGACTTTTTAGTGACCCTTTTCGGAGAGTTTTGTTTAATGTAAATACAAGCTCCTTCACTCTTACCCGCTTATAATTATTATTATTTTTAAAACAACCACAGGCTCGGGAGGGCTACGGCTTGGGCTGAACTTTAGGGGAAAAATTGCTGAAAAAGCCAAGGGAAGGAGATTCAGTAAGCGAAAGGAGAGGGCAGTTGAAAAAAAAATCAAACGGAGGGACGGGGTAGGGAAATCGCGTTTTTTTACTTTGGGTCTTATTGGTAGGACTAAAGGCTCCGGCGCAGCCCCACGGCCCCGGCGGTGCAGAACTCCGGTGGGGAAGAAGCGGAGCGGAGAGACGCTCGGTTCTCCCGTTCTCCGGCAAGCAAGGCCGGGCAGCGGGGCTGCTCTTCCCACAGGAGCTCCGTGCTCCTTTCCCCTCCCCGGCCACTCTCATCCGACGGATGCTGGCTCTTGCCGCCAGCATCCGCGGGAGGGTCCCTCCACTGCCCACTCGAGATCCCGCATCCTTCATGACACTCAAACCCTTTGTCGAAAGAGACACTATCATCCCCGCTGCCTATTGAACAAATTCCGTGTGTTTTTTTAGCTGGAGAGAAGTCCCACGTTATCAGACGCTGAGCGCATGTGCTCTCTGCTCTCTTTATATCTTTAATTCCCCACAATAAGCGCTGCTACTCTGCCCGCAGAAGCCGACGGAGAAATTGAATCCAGTTCACCGATTTCCCGGGCAAAAAAAGAAATAAAAAAAAAGATCATGATGTATTCAAGCAGATTCTTTTTTGAGGGCGAGCCCCACTTTTGCTCCCAAAACAGCCTTGTGAATGGGAAGTGCTGCCCCATCAGCGACCCCCAAATCCAAGGTAAAAGCCCAACCTCGTTTGATGCTTAAACAGCACAGCCGGGCTCTTGCACGGCTTAAACCCGGTGGGGTTCAGGAAGCAACAAACCTCAGGGTTTGGGGCGCAATGTGCGCTCCGGACCCTCCCATAAGTGGGAACCCCAAAGGAAGGTGGAGACCTCTACTCTGCCCTCGCTCCCCGCCCTGCGATCCGACCCTTCCGCACACCTAAAATGTAGATTATTTGCCTGTTACACCCCACCAGGGAAAGAGCTGCCTGCAAATTGACTTGAAAAAACAGCTTAAAAATTCCTGCTACCTGCCCCATCCCTCGAATAGTCTATAAGAAAACCAAAACACATGCATTTGGGGACGGAAGGCAGATTCAGGCATGGCGGGTGTAAACGCCTCGCATCCAGGTTTTAAATTCAAATTTAGACAGAGTGGGGAAATGTCACTGCTGAGATGGGAATATACCTCCCGATAAAAGGAAGCAGGACTGAATTAAATTATCACGGAGCTGAAATGCCCCTGTGCCCGCCGGGCGCTACCCTCGCAGGCAGCCGGAGCCGAGCGGGAGCCGGGGCATCTCCTGCTCCCAGCGCTGCCCGGCTTCCCCCAGTGCCAGGCTTCGGCTGCTAAATAAAACGAGCCAAGCAATCAGCTTACCGGGGAAGCATCTCTCTGAGGACAGGGAAGTAAACGCGATGAGACCGAGAAGACAAAAAAAGCACAGCTCAGGCGATTTAAAGATCAATGTCAAATTGTATAATATAAAATCCTTCTGCTGGGGAAAAAAGCTTAGCACGCTCCTTGGACCTGGCGTTTGGTCTCCTCCAGCAAAACCGCCTCAAAACAAGGCGAGGGAGACGGGTGGTGGGGACAGCCACAGGCACATCGCTGAGGTCGCGATTTGGGGTAATTTCGCCCCCGCTATGGCCTTTCACTAGCACGGAGAATTGCTCATTCCCCATCTTATCCTTGCCTTTGCCAGGTGAGGGAGGAAGCTTAGATTCCTCGGCGGGGCTGTGCCCCCACCATTCCTCTCCATAATATTATTTTAAAGTTTTTTTTTTTCCCCTCGTTCCTCTCAGAAAATTTGCCTCCGATTATCCCCAAAACTTCAGCCCTTGGGAGAGAAGCTGCGGCGATGCCGCCTCCTTCCCTTCCTCAGGCACCCGCATACCCCCGCCAGCCCCATTCCCGCTACTGTCGCCTCATCCCGGCTCCTCCCAGCTCCCTGCCTGGCAAAGAAATCACCCCCGGTTCCGGGGACCGGCTAGTTCGGTTCCTGCCAAGCTGCTGCTGAAATACCCGTGGCCTCGGAGATCTGCTCTGCGTAAACTGGAGGGCTTGAGACCGACACGTCATTTCAAAGCAGATGCGAGGTCGTTCACCAAATATTTTATTATGGTTTTAGGCTGCTTCATACAGTTTCGTCCTGCACATGCTCTACAAGTCACCTGTGCACATAGAGAACAAGCCAAAAAAAATAATAATTAATAATAATAATAGAAAAAAATCTACCATAGCAATCCCTTAAATAAGTAAATAAACATTATATATATATATATAAAAAACCCTTTAAAGTAAAGCAAAACCCAACCAAAAGAACAGCGTCTTTTCAACATGAAACAACCCTGCGGGATGAGGGCAGGGACTCAGACATTTTGCAACTTGGCAATCGGTTTTTTGATTTTTTTTTTTTTTACGTTTTCTGGGCTNTATCCCCCCCAGCGGCTCCCCCGGCCGGCACCCCCACACCACTGTCCCCTACCTCCGGCTGTCACCACTTATACCAGCGATAGGAGAGAGGAGAAGCTGGGTGAGCACCCGGTGCCTCAGCTCTGAAAAACCGGGTGCCCAACCCAGGGTCAGCCCCGCTCCTTGGCCAGCACACCCAGGGGAAGGTTGTCCCCCTCCTCCGCAGCCTGCCCCCAAACCGGGCCTCATCTTAGGGGTCAGTAATGCCCTGCAGCAGCTCCCGGGCTGCGTCTCCCGTCCAGTAGGCCTTACATCTTCCCTTAGTGGATAAAAAAGGGCTCCGGGTGACAGCACCCACGTCCCTGATGTGCGACAGTCCGGCTGAGGGGTGACAAGGGGAATTGTCACCACTCCCGAGTCCTGGGGAGGAGATAAAGGGGGAACTCTGCTCCCTCCCCTGCTTGCTGGGACTTCTGCTTGTGTCACTAGCGTTGGGATAACACTGTTCATTCAGAGCCGTGATTTTGTTCTGTAACATATATTTTTAAAATTTTATATATATGTATGTTGTATTTCTATTATATATTTTTATATATAAAATAGAAACAAGAACGATATCCCAAGGAAAATTCCCGGATGGCTCCGGCGGAAGAACAGAGCACGGCGGCTGTGGCAGGGCCTGCAGAGGGCACGGCCGTCTCTTCTCAGGATGGACATGTCTCAAACCGGTATTTCTATGTCCGGGCAAAACTTTGAAGGGGGTTTGTCTCTGCTCAGCCCCTGAATATGGCCCTTCTGCCGCCAGCTCCAGCCGGTGGCTCCTCTCCTGCTCCCCCTGTCCCGCTCCCCCACAGGGCAGCCAAGAGGGAGCCCAGCACGGGGATCCTCCCCTATTAAATCGAAGTAATTAGAAAGCCTTAGCGTTTTCCCGCTGCTCCTGCTTTATCTCGCTGCATTTCCCGGGGAGAAATCTCCCGGGCTTTTTTTCCCCATCCTCTGCCGGCAGTCTCGCACCGCCTCCCCGCAGCCTCCGGCCTCCCTAAGGGGGAGCCTGTGTCCCGATGGGACGGACAGCACCTTACCTGTTCTTAGCGGCTGCTGCCCTGTCCCTTTGCCTGCGGTTTTTGAACCAGTTGCCCACTTGCGTGGGGGTAAGTCCCGTGGCCTGAGCCAGTTCCCGCTTTTTGCTGGGGTTGGGGTAAGGGTCCTGCAGGTACCACTCCCGCAGCAAATGCCTCGTCCGCTCCTTGAAGCAATGTGTCTTCTGCTCGCCGTCCCAGATGGTGCGGGGCAGCGGGAACTTCTTCCTCACCCGGTACTTGTCCACCGGCCCCAGGGGTCGGCCCCGCAGCTTCTCCGCCTCCTGGTAGTGCGCTTCCAGCCAGAGGGCTTGCAGTTTGGCGTGGGACTCCTTGGTGAACTTGTGGTTCTCCAGGATGTGGTAGAGCTCCCGGTAGTTCCCCGTGTGGAAGGCCACGATGGCCCGGGCTCTCAGCACCGACTCGTTCTTGTTGAGCGCCTCGCAGGCCGCAGGGGCCACGGGCAGGGACCAGAGGAAGCGCCCCAAGCGCTCGATGTCCCCGCTCTCCTCCAGGGTCTCGCATACCCCGGCCACCTGCTGCGGGCTGAAATTGAGGATGGGCAGCTGGAACATGGAGGCGGCGCCGGGCTCCGCTCCGCGCTCCGCGCACCCCCGGCGATGCCCGCCGCCACCGCGCTCAGCCCCGCGGCGGGGAAGGGGCAGCGGCCCCGGGCCGCCCCTCGCTCCGCTGCTGCCTCCGCCGGCGCCGGCGGAGCTGCGGCGGGAGGGACGGCGGAGGGCGGAGAGGCGATGGGGACCGCTCGGCAGCTCCGGCGACTGGGGGTGGTGGGCAGGGGNCCGGGGACCGCGACCCCGCCGCCCTGCCCCGTCGACCTGGGCAGGGCAGAGCCGCCCTGCCGCCCCGGGGAAGGCAGGCTGAGAGGAGGGAAGCGGGACCCCGCTTCAGGGTGCTGGTGGCAGGTTGGAGGGAGTGGTCTTAGCGACAGGACTGCCGGGACCCCCACATCCTCCCGGGTGAAGCTGCGGGGTACGGCCCGGTGATGCTCGCACAGAGCTCCACGCACCCGCGGGAGGAGAGGGCGATAAGGCAGAGCTGAGAAATCAGATAAAAAAATTGGCTGCGTAACAGTAACAGTGACAGTGATGCTGGGAGTGTCACTGACAATGGATGCCGCGGGAGGACCGCAGAAACAGCCGAGATTTAGGCAAAAACTACTCTTTCCCCTTGTAGGTGACTTCCCATTTCGGTTAAGACGAGGTCTTCTCTGCAAAGAGCGCAGAGCTCTTCCCCGTTCAATCAAAGCGGTTTTTTGGGGTTTTTGTTTTGTTTTGTTTTTTAACATTTAAACCCTTATTGTTTTCGGCTGAATGGTCCTGAATAGACGCCGAGAATAGTCGCGAGGAGTGAGAAGTCATTTGTAGGTCAGGAAAGCGACTTAAATCAGATTTCGGGAATCTTTTGAAATATTGATCACCTCTTAGTAATCATTCCCCGTGGGTTTTTTCCCCCCTCAGTGCCCCGAGAGAGCGACCGCGGGGCTGGGTGCGAGGTGAGCCCCGGCCGCCCCTTCGGAGGAGCGGGGCCAACTCCAGACGTCTCGGGGTGGGATGAAATCACTTTCTGAGCTGAGAGGATACGATTTATTTTCCGTAGAGAAAGGGAGGATGGTCAAGAAGCCACTCTCTATTCTACAAATAGCTGCTCAGTGGTAATTTCTTCCCGGGAATATTAGTGACTATGGTCGGAAAGCCAGCATATATTTTGAATTAAGCTCAATATGTTCTCCCCTCTGCTCTTTCCAATGTATTTTTTCTAGAATTCTTGTCAAAAAAATCCCTTCTTAATTTGATATCTTGTTATTGTCTCTTCCTCCCCCTTATTATTTTTCTATTGGCTTTGTTTTCCTTTATTCCCTTTTTTAAGAAAGCTCCTTTGCTAGTTGCCTGTAGACCGAAATTAAACAGATTTACATTTTCTCCAATCATTTCTCCGCAGAAATGGAGCTCGACTGAGGCTCGCCGTCTTTTCTTTAGTATCAAGTACAATTTGTCTTTTGCTTGTGAAGATTTGGTAAATCAGAAGGCAGATAGATAGCGCAGATGGTCGGAGGTGTCGGGTCAGATTATGGTACGCCTCAGTACAGTGCTAAGCTCATTCTGACGGAAAACCCTGATATTATTTTCACAGATCTACACAGTTCACTTGAAAAAAACCCTTCGAGCCATTTACATCATTTATGTGAGGCTCACAGCTAGCGGGATGGAAAAGCTTTCAATACTGCTCATTTTCATAAAACTCGACAGAGCTGGGGAGACATAAAAGTGCACACAAAACTCACGAGTTCAGATATTCCACAGAAACTTAAAAAAATAAAAGGAGTGACTTTTCGGCTTCCCCTTCACCCAGGTTTGATTTGGTGATCTGCTTAGTGGGGGGGAAAAAGGGGGGGAGAAAAAATAAGAGAAGAGGAGAATATAATCTATAAATATTGCCGAGAGTCCGCTTCCAGCCTTCCATCCCACCACTATTCTCTCTGTTAGGAAAAAACAATAATTTGACCAAGTCAACGAAAGATCCCAAATAACCTTTTCGGGCAGGAATTTTAAAAGCCTCCAGACCTCCTCGGTATGAGCATCGGGCTTCCCCAGAGAGCGGGTGAGAAGGCGGCGACCTCGGCGGCTCCGGGCGCGTCCCCGCGGGCAAGAGCTGCCCCGCCGCCCCCCAGCCCAGCCCGCCGAGCCCCCGGCAGCGTCCCGGGACAGGGCTGATGGAGGAAAACCTCTGCTGGGAGAGACGGGGAAGGATAGAAAGCTTGTGTTAATGGGTAGCTAATTTAGAACGGCCAGAGGATGATGGTGATGGTGAAGGTGATTACTAGTATTACTGAAGGGGTCTTTTTTTTTTTTTTTTTTTTTTTTTTTTTTAAAATATANTTTTTTTTTTTGCTATTTTTTAAAATCATGCACATGATCTGGCGAGGGAGCTACTGGGCTGCAGCCTAATGACCATGAACAGAGCGAGACAGGCTCCGTAATGAAAGCCAGGACTGTAGGCTAAAGAAATGAATCCTCATTATGAGCAGCTCGCAAGGGCGAGGGGCTGTCCCCCAGGTCCCCGGCCTTTGTTCCCCAGAAATTGGCCCGGGTGGGGCAATGCTGGCAACACTTCTGGGAGGGGAGAGGAAGAGAAAGAAAAGCGACACCGAAATGGACCCAGGAACCTTGTGTTAACCATTTAAAGGGTCACCCGAGGCGGAAGACCAGCCCAAACCCAGTAGTTTTGCACCCTCTCCAACTGAGAACGATGAGTTCTGTTTTTGTGAAGTGGCACGGTCCGGTGTGACTGGGTTGTCCCTGTTTGGGAAAAGTTCTTGGGGCTCCTTGCTTTGTGCCACCAGGGCCGAGAGAAATCAGCTTCAAGGGGCCCCCTCCATCCCTTTCCCAGCTCTCAGATAAATTTATCCATGGCCAGGACCCCGGCAGGTTCGTCGTTGCCCGGCCGCTTCACAGGAGCTTCACCGCCGCGCCGGGCCGGGCCGGGCCGGGCTTTGCCTCCGGTGCGCGACCCGCAGCGATCGCAGCGACCCCACGAGCGACCCCATCCCCGTGGGACGCGATGCCGCATCTGGAAAAGCCGAGATTCCTGCTGTGCCCAAGCTCCTGGCTCAGCCCCCACGTTTTATTAGAACTGCGGGAGAGCCTGGGGGTGCACTTGGCCGTGCCCTCGTCGTTTCGGCCCTTTCCCCCCATTTTCTTCTTTTCCCCTCCCTCCTCCCATATAATAGAAACACTACTCGTGACATTAATACCTAGCAATGATATCTACTTTTATTTAATTTTATTTTATTGACAGTTTTGACCCTTGCTACAGGTAGTGTGATGAGTTAACCCTGCGGAGACAAACCCACTGGAGAACAAGAAATAAAATCGTACATGAAAAAATATTTATCAAAAATATGACCAGACATCTGTAGCATCTCGACGGCCTGCATGGACACGGGGGTTCTGGCCTCAGGATAGGATATATTCCCCTCTCCTCAGAGCCTTAAAGCAAAAATACGCTGAGCAACCTATCTATACACCTTCGCATCAGCATTTGCCAGCTATCCTGGGTCTTAGAATCTCAGTCACTGGGGATTATTTATGCAGACGGAGCTTCCGACGCAGCAGAGGCGCGAATACATTTTTTAAGCCCTTGGTTGGCGTTAAGTAGTGTATTAAAAGATACCCTCGGGAAGGAGAAACCTCTCTTTAAAGTCTCGATAGGATCGTAAGAGATGCGGGAGTTCATTAAGGGATGCTGATCGGGAGAACCAGAGCGCAGGCAGTCCCTCGGGCGGATATCTGGGAAACCAGCAAGGATTTTTCGGCCTTGGATGGGTCTCGGCACGACCCGAGCTGGTGCCGTGGAGCGCTGGGGACGGGCGGGGCTGCAGAGAGCAGGAGGTTCCCTGTCCTCCCCCCGGCTGGCTCTTACCCCTCTCCCTCGGAGCAGGCGAGGGATGCTCAGCCCGAGGACAGTGCCCGCTGTCGCGGATAGAAAAGGTTACTGGAAATGTCAGCCCCCCTCGGGGAACGGGGACGGGGTTTTCGGGAGCGTTTCCCACCGAACCATCCGGGAGCTTTGATGGAGGACCTCAAGCTCAGGATGCTGGAGTGGGGGATGCTTGGTGGGGAAACGACCTGTGTTTCCATGTGTTTCACATGCTTGCCTTATTATTTCTAAGAGTGCCATAGTTATTGAAATAACAGCTATCAATCGTTCAATTTCTTCCTAAAAATGAAGTGACATTTAAAGCCGTAATTTGCTTAATATTAGAGAGAGTGGGCAGGTTGGATCCACACTTAAGCTTCTCATACCTGTTGAAAGCACCGAAGGATCCCTAAAATGCTGTTGGACAGGGAGAGATGCTCACTCACTTTCTACTCTCACACCATATATTCATTAAATCTTTCTTCTTCGGTGTATTATTTAAGTTAGTAGTCAAAAGAAAAATCAGGCCACGGCTGGTATACCTGAAGTTAAGATGCACTGAAAGCTCCAAGTATCTAAATTATTTTGAGATTGGTAAGGAAAGACGTTTCTTGTACAGGCCCCTGGTCAAGGTCATGGCTACAGATAGAAAGAATCTACCGCCCAAAATGAATCTTTAATTTTCTTTCGGGTGTAGCTATGAACCTGGTTTTAAAGTTTAAGATCCTTTGGGGCTGGTTTGGCTGCTGCCTTCACCTGCAGGTAAGTACAGACAGTGTCGAATTTCCCTCAACAATGAGATGTTCCTGTGCAATCTTCAATCTGCTTCCATCAGGATTTCACTGAAAATTTCAACAAAAGCAACAAAATCACGAAGTATCCAAATAAATAGATTTTTTGATTGATCGTGTTCCTCTCCTCTCCTCTCCTCTCCTCTCCTCTCCTCGTCCTTTAAATATTACAACTTCTCCCAGGATAGGGGCGAGGGTTGTCACGAAAACATTTATTTAACAGAAAGCAGGAATGAGGACAATTCACGGGTTTGGAGGAGGTGAAGAACCACAGTCAGATATCCCGAGATGTCTAAATGTTTCTGGGACTGAGTCCAGGAGAAATCCTGTGTCCCTCCTGGCTGGCCTGGGCACTAGCACCGAGCTGACCTCCAGCCCTTCCTGGAAGTGACTCGCTGTGGTTGAAGGCTGCTCAGGAATTGGGGTCCCTCTTTTCTTGGGAAGGAGCTCCTCCACAGCTTTGGGTACCATGTGGGAGTCAGGTACCACCCTGGGCTTGGAAACAGGTTTGGGGCCACGGCTGAAAGTGAGCATCTGACTGGGCTCCAGCATTACAGCTCTGCTTCAAGGAGAAAATCCCGGAGCAGCTTCACGAGGACAGGAATCTTCCGTCCCTTATCCCGAGAAATCAGGCAGCGACACTTCTCTGCTTTCTTCTGGGACTATTTGACCGAGTGTCTCCAGAGACCTTCCCAAACTCGATCATGAGTACTGCGAGGGCACTGGGTGCCCTGTGCTCTCTGTGGGGAAGATTCTGGGTTTCCATCAGCTGGAAGAGCCGGCAATCAGGACTGGGGGGAGCTGTCAGAACACAGGAAAGGGGCATGGAGCTCAACGAGAGGCAGCACCGGGGCCGTCCGCTAACAGAGTGATGGGTTTAGGGGTCTGCCAGCAGCGGGGAGAAGGTTTGGAAGCCTTTTCTGAGTCCTGACCTGACTACCTTCAGAGTAATGCAACCCATTCATCATTGGTTAGAGATGATACTACTAAAGAGCCCTTCCTTGCCATCGGTAATGAAAGTGGTTGTTTATGGCTTTGGGGTTAGTTGGGGACTTTTTAGAGGGATTCTGTTGGGAAGCAAGAGAAAACAAGTCAGAACCAGAGACATACAAAATTCCCTTTCCTGCAGCTTCCGAAGGCGTTTTTCTTGGTGGGTACAGAGTGATAACCTCGGCTTGGGAGTCCTTATAAAAAATATATGGATAAAGGAGTTCCCGGACCCTGCCAAGCCCCGGTGGGAAAAGGCCCTAGGGGGAATTAACCGGGAAGTCCCTGCCGGCTTTATCCAAAGCCTGTTGAACCGACTGACCACCTTCCGGGTGAAATGGGGTCCTTGGATCTGTGGGAAACTGAGCCTTCCTTGGCACTACTTAAATACCGGGACACGGCGAGGTGTTAATGAGCATCATTGAAGTTACCAGCTACTCTGCTGTTAAATTCCCATTTCGAGAAGTTTAGAGGGTCTTTAAGGAATTGCTTAAGGCAGGACAAAGCTTTGAAGCTATTTCTCCTTGGGAAAACATTTAATGCTTTGGGAAGACGGAGTGGCAAATGCAGAGCCCCAGAAGCATCTAGGAATTAGAGTGTCCCTAGGGCGGCTCTCACCCTCCGGGACAGTCAGAGACATTGGTGGGAGATGTTCCTGGAAAGGACAGAGGAGTAGAGGCCGCAGACATCTACCTTCCAAAAGCACATGCTTGTTTCCATATCCCTCTCTTCTTTATTTCCCTTCCTCATGGCTGACCAGAAAAAAGCCAGGTAGGTCAGCTATTTCTCTTTAAAGCTGCATTTCTTGTTGGTTGAACTGACTGCTCTGAAAGCAGCATCGCATCTGACACCTGGGCTGCGGTTCGGCAGAGAGTTTTCTGTGAGCCTCTCTCTTCAGTCCTGTTTCTATTTCTCTATCCTTTCTTCTTTCATCGGCTGATGGTTTTATCCCCTCTCCAGCTTGTACCCTTCCCCCCAATTTATTTTCCTTTGCCTATTCATAATCTTAAATCCATCCTCTGCCTCAGTAATCTCACTTAGGAGTAAAAAAAAACCAAGTGTGGAGGGAAGCATCATGTTCTAGTTTCTCGCACGCCTAGGCTGTGCACTTTTGCCTTGTAAATCTGCACTTCCATAAACAAACAAACGCCAACAATTTTGTGAGCAACTTGTGTTGAAACAAGCGGCATTCCACAGCACCCTTAGTGTGAAGCACTGCTCCGGGATGAGAAGGTAGAGGCTTTAATGCCTTTAAACTATCTGAGGGCCGGGCCCGTGAGGGATTGAGGAAAGGAGGATTTAGGCTGATTTCCACCAGCTGGGTCAGCAACACGAGTGGGACATGGAGGGTTGGATAATGCACCTTACACTCTGCAGCTCCTTATTTTTGTGCCACATCCCGGAGCGTGTATGTGTGTAATTAATCCCCTATAGGTTTCCAGACGATGTCCCGTTCTAGCGGCGCTGCCTTCTCTCCCCGCCTGGCCACCGCCCGCCTGCGCGCCGCCCCCGGTAGATGGAGCATCCTCATCGCTTTTCGCCCGAAGCCCTCAGAAATGTTGGTCTTTCCCTCATAAGTCCCACTGCTCAGGCAAACGGGAGGTTTTGGGGGCACACACGTCCCGCCGCTGTGTCCCTGGGGGAGCGGAGCGCCGCGGCCGCCGGCGGTAAGCCTGGCCAGCCGGCGCTGCGGTTGTTCCGCTGGGTGAATGGGCTCAGCCCCTTCTCCCGACCGCCGAAGCTGCTTCGGGCTTGCCCGACTACCCCGGCTCCCAGCACCCCCGGCACGGAGCGCGGCGGGCGGCAGTCCGCGGCTGAGGCGCCCCGGGCCGCGGGGGCTGCTCCGCGGGGCGTGGCCGGCGCTGAGGGGCAGCGTCCGGCGGTGAGCGGGGCTTTTGCCCCTTCGTCCTTGGGTGAGTCTCTGGACGGCTCCTCGCCCTTTCCCTCGCCCGACACGATGCGGGGCCGCGGCGTTCTGGTCGCTTTCCCAGTGCTGATGGTCCCCAAAGGCAGAGGGTCCCCCGAGCGCCCCAGCCCCGCTCTCCGCCCTAAGGGACCCGGCCCCTTTTCTCACGCCGCCATTTTGTGGCGCTTTTCCGCAGCCCTTGCGGTGTCCCGCACGATGGGGCTTTGCCCCCAGTTTTTTCTCTTTTGAAAAAAACAGTTTTAATTTTTAAATCCCAGTACTTTAGGGAATAATCTGCAGCGAAAGCCTTTTGTTTGGTATGTGGCGGACTAAATAACTTGTGGCAATCCACAGTGGGTACTTGGTTCAGGTCTCCTCACGGGGTTCAGGTCTTCTCCAGGGTTTCATGAAACAGTGTGGTAAAAAAAGGGCAGAGGAACATAAACAACACGATGAGAGGCACATTTTTATTTTATCAACAGACATAAAAAGTCACGAAATCTAAGTTCTTCTAAATTTCAAGAAGATTCAAACAACCAGTCCCTCATAAACAGTAATGAACAGCACGGGAGAAGCACAGGTTTGCTCTCAAAAGAGCCTTCCTAAGATGACAATTACTCATATAGAGCCAACTGGGATTAATACTGTTTCACAGCTTATAACTGGTAGAATCGAGATGTGGATTTTAAGGAAGATATTTACCTCATATGTTAGGGGTATTTTCCACCTTTTAATGAAGAACCTGGCTATTGCCAGATAGGTTACTGAGAAGTGGCGTTATTGATGTTAGTGCTATAATGGCTTGAGACCACATCAGGCAGTTCGCTTGTAGGTTCTGCACCCAATACTATCTTCTAATGTATGAAACTTTATTGCCGCGATTGAATTCCGTGTAATTACATTAATGCCGTACAAAAATGCAAAATGCATAATAATACTTTTCTCCCGGCAGCATTCTGAATAGCCCCATTCGAAAGAATAGATGCAGTCTGAAGCTGGTTTACCCAGTCGCGTGTGTTACATATTTATCTTTAACAAAAATATCAGCCACAGAGGAGAATTTCCTCTGAATTAGCCAACATCCTGAGTTGGCTGATGGTTTATGCTAGTTTTCTACGGTATGTCCAAGAATCAGTCTTTGCTACAGTCATATCCTGGAAGACATCAAATGTCAGAACTTGTTGCAGGCTGTTGTTACCTACTGTTTCTAAAATCTGCAAACACCGAATATATTACCAATGCAATTGAATCTCTCAGCCCTTTCTGCTAGTGACACCTGTATCCTCTTAATTCGTAGCACAGAATAGCATTTAACATTTGCAGTTACACTACTTCATTTTAACAATACCAGAATAACAAGTATTTTACATGTGCATGCTTTCAGAAGCACTATTTCCTGCAACTTCACCCTTTTCATGAATTTTATTGTAAAACTACAGTGAAAGAAAATAAACCCTTTAGTTCTCTCTACAAAAGCATTAGTACTCTTCTACAAAAATATTCAAAAGGTAAAATTATTTTTTTTATGTGATAATATAATAGTCTCTATCTTAACAATATACAGCTATACAGTCTGCTCTATTGATGAACTTTGTGTTGCAGTTTGTAAAACAAATAAAATTTCTTTGCCACAATATCTTGCATTTTTTGTGGGAAGTTTCAGAAAACCAGCTAACAAACACTGTTAAAATGTTTCTAGATAAAAACTTTTTAATACGTGCTCCAAACTAAATTTTTTTTATGTTTAGGAATTACTTTGGATTTTCTTTCGCATGGTGTGAAAGCAAAAATATTCTGTCTTGATCCGTGGCTTGAGGTAGTATTTCCTAGTATTTTTCTTAGTATTTTCAGAAGATTTTTTATTTGCTACCTCAAGTGTTTCCAGGCACTAGGAACTAGGATTTCAGTCTTTTAAATACATTTGGTAAAACTATTATCTCTTTCTCGGAGTTTTTATCACAGCCTGTGCTAATCCAGTCACTTGGATTAGGTGTTCTGATCCTCCCTTAAGTATGAGACAAATTCATTTCTGTCAAACACCCAGCGTTTTAAACGCTGCCTCCTCTCCCTCCCGCTCCCACAGCCTCAGTGCTGCACGATGTAGC
This sequence comes from Toxostoma redivivum, assembly GCA_013397375.1. Lineage (NCBI taxonomy): Eukaryota > Metazoa > Chordata > Aves > Passeriformes > Mimidae > Toxostoma > Toxostoma redivivum. Next base: position 115,033 of record VXBI01013153.1, on the reverse strand, counting down.
CTTAATGCCACTTTAGTTAAATTCTGCAGTCGTTTTCTATTCCACTTTATCCTGGATTAGGATCTCATCCTCATCACCAATTTGTCGTGGCTTTGTTTCTCTTGCAGTGTGGCGCTGAAGCCACTGTGGGACAGTTAAAGCCCAGACAACTTTGCTCACTGTTCCTGCACCTGAGCTAACGAGCTGTGTCCAGAGCGTCCTGTGAACGGTTTGCATCCCTTTTGGAGATCTCCATCATCCCCCATCTCTTTGAAAACGTATAACCGAATTTCTGCACGTTGCAGCACGGTAAAAACAGAAGGAAGAATTGATAACAATCCGTTTTCCATTTGATGAGAATTCTGTCTTTAATCACACTTAGCATTCATACACCTTTGATTTAAATGGACCTGGTGGTTGTACTGGAGGAGTGTGAAGGATGCTAAAGGAGCTTTTCCATCAGCAGCACTGCAGTCCATAGGCTTATTAACCAGCTGGAGTACAGGCTACACATTTTGTACACAAACATCTCTCCTTGCATTCTTCATTGCCTTCTGAGGACATTAAGCCTTTCAAATAGAACTGCTCTAGAAGCAATGCTTTACCTAAATTATAAATCTCCTTTTTTCCTAACTGTGGTTTAGACTCTTACAAGTCCCTTACTACCATTAGTGAGAAATTTGGTTCCAGTAGATAGTATTCAAATGCAGTTGAAACTACTTTTCTCCCTTTTATGTTAAAATGTGTGGTATTGTCTTGCAATTTTGACTTGTTTATTGTATCAACAAGGCATTTGACTGTGTAAATCTTTGAATTGCATTTTTCTTTTAAAGTTTAAACAATGAATGACGAGGTTTGGATCAACTTGGACAAAATTCCGGTGCAGCTTGGTAGGTCATTATATCATACATATTTTATTAACAATTACTTATGCACTGCATGCAGTGATATTTTCTGCTTTAAACAGTTATATTAACTTCAAATAAATATATAATATTAAGCTTTTGTTCTTTGCCTACATTATGCTGTGTTAGCTGGGAGGTTGTGGAGAGGGGTCCTGACAGCTATTTAATAGTAACATTTCTATTTAGATATTTTGCTTAAATAATTGTTAAACGGAGTTTGTGCAATTAATGCTGCACACCATGTATTTGTTTCACAACTCCACTCATATATATGTATATAATGAAGGGTTAATTTTCTTCTTAAGCTTCCCAGATAGAAAAAACTCGCAGTGCTAAGAAACACGTGGATCATCAGATAAATTGTGAGTAGCGGTAAATTATCGTTTCATTGGATGCTGAACACTGATTTTGTTTCATTAATCCTGGAACATGTTCTGTGTCTCGGGGGCGGAAGCAGGATAAACAATGGAAGCTGTCCCGTGTCCTGCTCTCACCCTGCCTCTTCTTTAGCCATCAATACTTGCTCATTCTCCCCAGCAGACTTTGCTTTTGCTTGCGACTTTTAGCTGAGGCTGTTCAGCTGCCTCATGGACAGCCAGTTTCATGCTGCGCCATTTCCTGCTCTGACTCTTCAGCTCCTCACAGCCTCTGGCAGCCCTTTGATTCAGCTGTGCTTGCTCAATACATCTGCCACTTGCCTCCCTTTCTTTCTTCATGTTTTTTGTTCTTTCCAGATTTGGACCTCTGCCTCACTGCATCTTCTCTCTTTCTGTTTTCTTAAAATAATGAAAGTTCTCTCAGTTGCTACTACGTCCTCAAGCCTGGTTCTTCTTTTTTTGCAATCAAGCAGCTGGTTACTTTATTTGAAATTTAAAACAGTAAACCCAAAGGGAAAGTCTTGCTCTGCATCATATTTGTTCTCCCCCAGGGCTTACAGACAACACAATATTATGGACTTAAGTCTGGACTGATTTTTTTAACCATGCTGCTATGTGGAATCACTCATGAGAATGTCTGAATAGTTGCTCTACCACAAACAATCTGAGAACATCTATGCTCACCTCTGGTACTTCATAGGTAGATATTCAAGTACACAGCCTCCATATTAAAAAAAAAAAAAAAAAAGAAGAAGAGAAAATTCTGGTCTAATTGGTGTTCTTTTTGATTATAACATTTCTAATAATCTTCATCGATATGTCCAAGCATGTACTTATTCATTAAGAGGATTATCACAATTAAATTGAAGCATCTTAAACATGAAAACATCTGTAACACTAAATCTGGCACACCTTGGATTCTGGTTTAACTCTCCAGTCACACAACTGAACCTTAGAGTTGAGGCTTTTCTTAACATTTATGCAGGCTTAGGGTAAATGCTCTTAGGGAAAATCCAAAGGCTGTAGTAACGTGGCATAGCTGCTTTTGTGTTCAGTTCAGAGATACCTAAATATGTGTAAACACACAGCCAACACTCAGGCTTTTAGCAGTTTGGGTTAAGCCTTTCAAGAACTTAGCAAAAAATAGTAACATTGATGTAATTTTGTCTCTGTATGAGTATTACTTGGCAGATGAACAGCTCTGTAGCATTCAGCCTTGGACTTTTGGTGTGAGATTCATCAGGCTATTTGGCTACAGTCTCTTTCTTACCAGTGGAGGGAAATGAGCACTTTTAGGGTGTGATTTACCTTATCCTGAAGAAATAGTTTAAAGTGGGTTAGATAAAGTAAACTTTAACAACATCACTTTGTCTCAGCTGCGTGTAGCTGTAGCCATGGGTGTGTTGCTCTGAAGAAAGTCCCTGCACTAACATTGGGTGAGATGGATTTCACCCACCAGGTCCTTGTGAAAGCACAGGTTAATTTAACAGCTCACAGAAGTGCTGTAAAAAATACTAAATGAGATGTGAAATGTATATTTGTTAATAGTGTTATGTTACATTTTGGTAAATCTCAGAAAGTTGTCTACTGGGTTCTGCCACATTCAGCTGTGTTTACAAAAATGAAGCCATGTCATTTGTCCAAAATTTATGCTTCATGCTAAGAAAAGGCAAGTTATTGACTTTAGATATTGAAAATATTAAGGGACTAAAGATAACCCAAGGATAACCTAAAATAATAAATTACATTGAAAAATTTTTGGTTTTCACTGTCTGACATTTCTTTGTGAGAAGTGGTTTATTTTCTACTATAAATGCAGATGCTGTTGAAAATTAATATATAACAAGTAGTACAAAACCAGAGCCAAACTTCAGGATGACCTGAAGTTTCAGAGCAGTAATTCCAACTCAAGACCTATCTGGCATCACTAAGATGCTCTAAGCTGCATAGATGAGAGAAGGGCAGGATGTGATTGACTTGTGTGTAGGGTCACCTGCTCTGGCATTTAATGCTTCATGGCAGCAGTGGTAGCAAGGGATGATTTAGCACTGATGAATCTGAAATTGTGTATAGAAAAAAATAATTTAAAAATGCAGAGAAAAAAATTTCACCAAGTTGTGCTTATTGCATTGCAAGGTGAGCATGTATGATAGATCTCACAGCTTTTACTTGTGAAGAGAACACTGTTCATGTTCGACAACATGGATTCTCCTCTAGCCACTCATTCACAAAGTGTTGTCAGCTGTTTGCTGTCAGAAGAGGCAGAATTAAGAGTTTGCCTTAAGAATCTCCACAAATCTCCACTATTCCTTGAGAACCTGAGATTATAATGCACTTTTTAATCAATTAACCTGTGTCCTATATTAATTCATCATACATTACACATTCCTACGTTGAATAAAATTCCTTTTTATTTTAATTTTTCTCTTTCTGTTTTCCACTATTTGCTTATATGCCTTTTGTGATGTTTTTATTTTTCCTTTATTGTAGTCAACTTTCCTGCTCAGAACTTTCTGGGCTTTTGCAAAAGAATACAAATGTTTGAAATAGTGTCCTGGTTCTGGCTAGAGAGTGAGTGAGCAGTGCATGGTTTGGAGTGTTTCGGTGGGAACACTGAACTGGGGAATACCACTAATAGTTATTTCAGTTCTATACAGACTGGGATTCAGAAACAGCACAAATCTTGGCAGTCTCACAATATTAGATGATTATTAAGGTACTCACCACCAGCTGAAAATCCCTATGTTTTGACTCACTTTGTTGTTACCTTGCTTAATTGCAGGATGTCCACTCACCTGGCATTATGGAGATTAAGTTATTCAGAAGGAATTTTTAGTCATTCTGAATGTAGACTTTTTATTTCATGGATTTGTTGAAAATGCATGAATATAGCTTTTCATTTATTTTTATATTTCAGTGTACACTGCACAAATCACAAAAGAAAAGAATGAAATTGCTTGGTTGGAGGAAAATATAAAAAAAGACAATGAGAAACTTGCTGATCTGCAAAAGCAGAATGAGAACAGCAAGAAGAGCTGTGATATGTGAGTATAAAAGAGCCTGAGCTCTGAGTTGTGGCTGGCATTAAAGAAGTCAATGAGGAAGGAAGGGAAAAATATGTATGGGTATGTTTCTGACAGCAGTGATGTTAAAGAAAACTTTAGTATTCTCCTGTTTTTTTAAAACTGCAAATCTTTAGATATAAAAATTATGGTATTACCCATCTGCTGAAGAAGAATGATAGAAAAGCAGACTATATTTAATTACGGGTTTGTTTTTTATTAAAATCTCCAGTTTTCAGAAGATCACAGGTACTATATTTGCAGCATGAATTCATGTAGTAAGGTAATAGAAGCATAGTTTTTCTACACTTGGATGCAAATTTGACCAATTTTAAGAAAACTGTTAAAAAAACTTCTTAAAATTGTACATCTTTCTATTTTATGTTCACAATGTGTTTCAAGTTACTTTTTGTTCTATACATATTTTCACACAAGAAAACTAAAACTGCCTCTCCATACACACGTATATGGGGTTCTCCTGGCAGATACCAGTATCAGTTCTGGGCACAATCTTTTGATGATTGTAATGGGCTGCCATTCAGTTTTCCTTACATTAATGTTTGTATTGGATAAATAGTTCAAGTTTTAAATGCTGTTTGCTTTTGGATCTTAGTAATTAGAAGCTTTTCAAGACACAATTTAGCTACAAGGAGTTTTATCTTCCTGACACATAATTTTAAAAAATTAAAACCTCAGGTGTTTGCAAGGGTAGCTGAAAAGGCATATCAATATTTGACAATACAGAGAGTTTGTCCCAGGTAATAAAATCCATCAGTGTTCCATTTCTCCACAGTCTGATTAGTTCCTCAGCACCTGGGGTGAGGATTTGTTAGCTAATTCTGTTTTGTTTTCTTACAATTCTATATATAAAGGTAAATAATAAAAATATCTATGACATACATTTGAAATTTTTTTTTTTGCAATGTGAATGGAGAGTGCAGGTGTTTCTGAGAATAAAGAGGGAAGTAAAGATGGCATTAGGATCCTTTCTAGGTTTATTTTGAACTCTCAGAAAGAAAGAAAAAGGAATCATTAGTGAATAAACTGGGTGTAGTAGCTGGCTTATTTGAATGAATTGCCATTCAATACTGATTTGTAGCTTTACCATTAAAAGAGTTGGGAAAAGATCTAACCTTGGTAAAAAGAGTATTTTTTTCCATTACTTTAAGTTCTTGCCTCCAATGTAGTATAAAATGAACACTTACACAAGTTTATGAAACTACCCTCACTACTTCCTTTGACATATTTTGAGGCTGCAAATCTCTTTGCAAATGACAAACTGTTAAGTGATGCAAATAAAGGAGTAAAAATTAAGGATAGAACTAAGGATCTGATCTAAATTTTAATCATTGAATTCAATGGGTTTTGGCTCAAGTCCTACAAAGAATAATTAATGGCATTAGTGTAAAGAGACTGAAAATGAGAAGTGACTCATTAATGAATACATGTATTCATAGAAGGACAATGCTTGCAGAAGAGTAGAGACTTTGTGTCTTAAATTATTGGAAATGTCATTTACCAACAGACTGAAAACTGCAATGAACAAGCCCTGGCTATAACATCAGACAATTAGAGCACTTACACAGTGGAATCACCCCAAACTTCCAAAATTTATTCTAGTTGACACTGCATCTAGACTGGACATGATTCTAATGTTGGTTTTGTAAATTCAGATACTGTTTTGGAGTCACAATCACCCTCACAGCTGACTAATTGCCAGTGATAGAGCTCAATAGAGCTCTCAGAGAAACAACGTTTTGTCTGGGTTACGAGACATTATGAGTATATTGAAGCAGATTTGAAGACTTTGAACAAAATACAACACTCTTATATTCAACAAGTCTAGAGAAAATATGATATATGGGATAGATGTATTGGGATAATACTGTGTTTTCTGAAGAAATACATATTAGTCTATGTAAAGAAGACCTGAAGACAGAAAATGACCCAAATGAAACATATTTTTAGACAAATGATGACATTTTGCTAATACTTAGTTTCTTGAAGGATTCAAACATTCAAATGTTGATTGCAGAGCAATAAGAAGTAGTGAAATGCTTATTGTTTCTCTCACAATTTTAAAATTTGAATGCAAGGATGGTGGGATTTCATGGAAATAGAAGATAATTTTTAAAAAGCCACATGAACTCAGAATGTTGTTAAGTTAGGAAAAGAAATTGTTGTCTTGTCTCACTAGCCAAACTTCAGGATAATTTTATTGCTTTCAGAGTAGTGTGGATAAAGATCTTTTTTATACTCTGGCTGATGAAAGGAAGGACAAATAAATGTGATGGCTACCAAGGACATCCATGAGACAGTGATGCATTTAGCAAACAAGTAAATGAGCTGCTTGAATCCTGCAGACCTGGCTGTGTTCACAAACCACTGTTCTTGTACCACATGTTTTTTCCATGTCCACAGAACAGATGTGAATGAAAAATGTAACTCACAACATGGCTTGTACTCTGTTTAATAAAATCTCTATGAATTTTACCTCTTAGTTTTTTTTCCTCTCCAAAGAAAACAATTGAGTTTTCTGAGTAAAAGAACATCACAGCAGCTGGTGTACAAGCACATGTTGATTTCTGCTTTTGAAAAAATCTGACCCTTTTGAAATTCAGCTTTCTGCTGAATTTGCAGTAGATATGGTGAAATAACATTTTGTAGTTCAACTTTTAATCACCAGTGGTGTCCAACCATTTGTGCCAGGAATGCTGGATTGTTCATACTTCTTATACCATTTTTTTTTTATTCCAGACAAGATACTTTCTTTTCAAAAACTTCTTAATATGCCTTTCCTAAAAATCACATCTGAGTTTCACTTGAATCAGAAAGTTCATCTGGCTGTTTTTCTAGTATTGCCATATCCAAGGCAGAGGTATCTCTAATGCCTGGATGTTGAGAAAGTCCTGCTCTTTCAGTAGTCATAAGTATTCTGTGAAGCTGCTCTGCTCTCAGTACCATCTACAGCATCCTGCTGTAGGAAAGTCACTTTGATGCTTTCTGGGCAAGACTTGGTTAGCAAACAGAGGAAATTCTGAGTTTGTAACTGCTGTTTGATTTTATATGTGAGATGGGTGCAGGTGATACTGGTGAGAATGAAGCTGTGGGTGTCTCCAACAAGAAAATTTGACATATCTAAAGGATTTATTGATGGTGATGTGTTGAGGACCTAAAATCTCATTACTTTGCATTAGCTGCAAAAATTTGTGATGTTCATTCCATTAATTCCTTAAAAAGTGCTCTGTAATGTTTCTTAATTCTAAATATATGTATTTTCTTTTTTTCTTGAATTTGCAGGGGTAAAATATTGACAAAATAAATGCATATCTGCAAAAGATTTCTGTACTAAACCCATTTATGTTTAACTTTCAAATAAATTAATAAATCATTTGTAAACTAGCTAAAGTAACTTGGTGTCTTCTTTCCTCTATTTTTTTTTTATTAAGAAAGAAAGACCATTAATATGCTTTTGTATTTTGTTTACTTTGTCCACAGCTGGAAGCCCACCTATGCAATTTTTAAAAAACATGGAGCATATCTGAAAAATGAAATTACTGCTGTAAAGGAAGATACAGAAAATGAGAGGTATCTATGGTCACATGAGATGAGATTTCCAGCAGTAGTACTGACTAAACTGATCAGTAAAATTAGTGCTGTCTGCCTGAAAATATTGTTGCAAACTTTTCAGGAATTTATAGTCACCTATAAGTGACTGAACAATTACAAGAATTTTTTGTTTACATTATCATGAGATCATATGTTATTTTGTAGTTGCCAAAGAAGTATAATAAAATATGAATTCTTGAAATTCAGTTGCTTCCCAAATGCCCATCATAATTTGTTAGAACATTGTACAATTGCCTACTGTTGAAGAAAAGCCCAATAAATAAAAACAATTTTTTCAGGTAACAGTTAGAAACATTTAGATAATTTTATGCTTTTCCTTATTTTTGAATATGAATTGCATAGTATTATCAGAATATACAAATCAAATTTTTGTATACTGTTGTATATTCTTCAAAATAACTACAATGCATACAAATTCACTCTTAGGTCCCGAAAAATGAGAAAGTGTCCCAGAAAAGCCTGGTCTGAAACCATTTTAAGACTAGTTGTAGGCAAGGTTCTAGTCAATATTAATTGCAAATTCAATTCTGTTCAGTGAATGGCATGTCAGGTGTTTTATTTTCATTAATTAGTCTCAGCATTTGAAATAAATTATTAATTGTGCAATGTAGCTACCTGCAGTCAATTAAATAAAGAGCAGACCCTGAAGATTCTCACTGAAATGTTCCAAATGTGCTGTGCCAGGGTAACCCTCCGAAGTTCTATTGAACAAAGTAAAACTATCTCCATTTTAGAGAGGCTGCCATCCTGCACTGCTCTGCCTGTGAGGGGGTGGAGGCTGCTTGGCTCCGTGGTGCAAAAGTCACAGCAGACCTCTCCAGATACCTAAATACCAGTTTAGAGTTGTAAATTTAAGCAATTTAAAACATTGGCTTTGAGTCTTTTGTAATCATTCTTTTTGCCATTTGTCCAAGACAGCAGAAACAGCATGCCTGAGAGCCTTTAATTAACTCACTTAGTAGCTTATCTTTCTTCTTCCTGTTCAGAGCTCTAAATTTGGTGAAAAATAAAGCTAAATTGGCTTTCTATGAGTATATGATTAAACCATTTTGGCTTTCACTAATTTGAGCTGACAAGCCAAAGAAGCATTACTTTTAAATTGCTTCTTTAGATAACTAGTTTCAATTCCAACATTAAAGTGTTTGATCTGTTTTCCTGAGCTTAATTATAAGACATCATGACTACAAATCACAAAATAAATTTAATTCCTGTATTTTCTAAACTGTGCCCAACATATAATCTCTCTGCACCAAAGCATTTGATGATATGCTCAAGTCAGCAAGATGTGCATTCAGCAAATTCCAATATTTTTCTTCCAATAAGGAAGAAAAATAAGTGTCTTTAGAACTTTATGAGCTGAATGTTCTCTTTAGTCTTGCATTTGGGGGGCACTGAGGACATGCTGCTTTAGATGGAAAGATGTTTTTAAAAGATGGGCAGATCAGTTCGTGTTTAATTAGACACTTATAATGGAGGTTTATAAAATGTTCCACATTTTTTTGTTGTTATTGGTTTCAAGAACATAGAATGCATATATGTACTGCAAATCAATCCTGAAAATAAGTGATATGAAGAAGGAAAAAGTAATAAATTGCTGTCCACATAATGTTCAGGGGGTTGTGAGTGCTGTCCTTTTCCTGTTGTAATTAGATTAAAACTTTTTCTAATTAATGTGAACGGTGATGAATTCTAAATAGTGTTATCTGCATGAACTGGAGGATGTAAATTACTTCAAGAAAATATTAAAAATAGTGATGATTACTCAAGACCCCTATACTATATGTGGCCATAAATATTATTTGTGAAAAATAGATTTTGGGAAAAGAATATAAAGTTTTAGGATTATATTCACAAGCTTGAAATGTACCTGTTACAACAAATTATTTTACTTATTTATATTATTTAAATTTATTTATAATGCATTCTAAGTTTATTAGCAAATTTATTTTTGATCAGTTATTGTCGTAACATCTATTTAATTAAATAGAACTGACTATTTTTAATCTTTCATACCTGGGAAATTTTGTACAGTATCCAGAAATATTAAGCAAATCAAAAAACTTAGATTCCTGAGACCACCTGTGTAGAAAAGCAAGTAAATTAGTGTCATTTGCTATGTGAAATTTGGAAAATGTCAATTCCTAGATTTGATTCACAGTGTTACCTACAACTTCTCTCCCCTAAAGTTTAACAGGAACTCTCACCTGGAGTGTAGTTTGATTTGAAAATTAGAAATCTGTGTTTTGCCTTGTGAATTTGTTTTCCTTTTGTAAGAGTAGAAGATTCCAATATTGAATTTGGACATAAGTTTTTCTCTCTCCCATTGCCTGGCACAGCCAGTGTGCAGCCAGGACTGTCAAATGCAGCCTTTCAGTCATGCTGTAATTGAATGATTAATAGCAGTCTGAGGTAAAATGTGTTCCTTGGAGAGAAATCCCGTGTGCTTTGCAAGCAGTGAGAGCTGTTCCTTAATGTAGGGGCACGTTATGAGGTGGGTTTCTGGCTTTAATTAATTTTATGCACCATAGTTTTTCCCAGAAAGCAATTTCTTGCTAATCTTTAGGTGTACTAATAACTTAATATTTTAAAATTTGCCTGTCCATTGTTTACAGAAGCTTTTCCTGCATTCATTGATGTTGCCTACTTCAGTAATTCATAGCTATGTGCTCACACGATGTCAGTGAAGTTACACTTAGTGTGACATTAATTTACAGGGCATCCCCACAAGAAGCTGAGCATTCTGGCTCTTTGCCACTTAAACATTTAAGTGTTTGCTTAACCTTAAGTATGAATAGTCCTGTTGTTTCAGTGTGACTGATGTGTGTGTTTAAGGCTTCCCTGAGTCAGACAGAGATTACTCAGCATCTCCTTGGAGGCAGCTCAGTCCCGTGGTGCACCAGGCTGCTCTAAATATGGGAAGTTTGGCCAAATTCTCCTCTACTGTAGCTTTGCTCCAGCTCCACCAAAACTGATGGAATTGTGCCAACATGCCCCAGCAGAGACTTCAGCCTGCAGTGAATTTCATGATAATTACACAGGGAAAAACACATTTGTCATCTATTAGGCTGCCTTTGAATATGGTATGGTCTACATTCCTTTCTGAACAAGGAGGTTTGGCTGGTTTTTACATCATGACTACAACATAGTCTTCCTTGAATATAGGTAGAAAATTAAAAAATAAAGCCAAATATTGTAATATTAAATATAATCTGACTTTTCGTTCTGTGGTATTAACTGAGCTGATGCCACAAATTTATAGGTTTTTTTCCCTCATAAACAATGGTTTCCTGTGAAAAAAAATAAATGACATGTATTTTTATAGGAAAATGTATGAGAATTCCATAGCCCAGTGTAGAAAGACTTTGGAGGAACGCCACAAGAAATATACAGAATCTGCTCTTGCCCAGAAGTATTACAAACAAAAGGAAGAAGTTGAAGAAATCCAAAAGAGAGTTTTGAAACGCCTTGAAAAATATAAATGGAAAGAAGATGCTTCCTTGGATGCTCTGGGTACTGCTATTGCCATTGCTTTTACAGTGTGCACTTACATTATTGCCAATGTTTTTACAATATGCACTGCACATTAAGGGTGCCATACAGGGAACTTCTAATTTTTGAAGTTTCCTATAAGTTAATAAACTATATTCTCTTACACCATTTTTAGAAAAAAAATCTGTAGCAAATAAGAATTTAGATTATATATACTAATATTCCTTCCTCCCATAAATGTAACGGGGAGAGATTTGTGATTGAACTTCTTGGGGTAAAAAAGTTCTAAGATTTCTTTAGATCGAGCCTCCCAAAATTTTAAATCTAATTTTCATCACTTTTTAGTGCTATTTTTAATGCCATTACTGTTATACTGCAATTTTTGTTATCCATACTAAGCCAAGATAAATGCTCCTGATCTATTAATTTATCCTGTATTTATTAAGAAAATGGATTTGTTAGTTAATGATCTGAAAGTAAATTTTATTTTGGCAGAGGCTGTTCCTTTGACATCCGTAAATGACTGGGCTGTACACATGTATCCTTGATTTCTAGTGTTTGTTCAGGTGGGAGGAAAGAAGTTTTATATTTACCTTTTACAACTTGCTAGTAGAAAATAAAATGATTATTTATATGTTTATATATTTATATATTTATATACTTATATATTTATACATTTATGTTTAGAGTGGCAGCATTGGCATTTCTCTGTGAGAAAACTGAAGGTCAAATTCAGCTATTCAGTTTAAATTTATGGGAGCATTTTGGGGAAAGAAAATAAAGTTTCATTTGATAGCATATCCATCAAAATGCTTCATTTAGGACAAGCTTAATTGAGGTTGGGGTTGAAGATTTGCCCAGGAAATGTAGCTTTTTCAGAGCTTCCTGCATCTCTAGCATTTTTGTTATGGCATAGAGAGGTCAGGGATCTGATGGCATCCCTTGCTTGAAAAAATATATTGTTGCAAAAGATATTCCATGACATGCAAGTGCCTCTACGAGGAAAAAAACACAGGAAACCTTGCAGCTTGATGAAGCTGCTGCACAGGAAACCATCAAACTGGATAAAGAAGTGGAAGAATTACAAATGAAAATTGACTACTTAAAAAAGGTAACTGTATCTTAATTTTATTTTATATAAATACATGGTATATATGTGGTCATACATAGAAAATAGATCAGGGCCACTCCTCAGTGAGCCCCAGGGCTTGAGTGTGCAGCTTTCCCAGGTCCTACTGGGTTTTGAAGGGTTTGTCTTTAACTAAGTATGCTTTGAAATAAGAATAATGGAAATTCCTTCTCTCCATATTTTTTTCTCCCCAAAATACATGTGTGGGTATATAACACCCAGCAGTAAAACTGGCTGATTGACTAGGAGAAGCACTGATTCCAAAGGGAGAATCTTCAGAAAAATCAAAGGGATTTTATCACTTCAGAATTTGGACCTATTCCTCAGTAAAAGGTCTCTTCTAAGCCTGAATACCCAGTCTTGTAAAGGTTTAGTGACTTTTTATGGCATTGCATCTTTTACCTGTCTGGACCAGATGATCAAGGACTCCATTTACTGCCTTGTGCTGATAGCAGCACATTTTGCACAGGTGGTTTTTTCTGTTTATATTCTATGATCCTGTTTGACACTGCTAGTTCCAGACTGAAGTTCCCAAAGTGGTCTGTGCTGTGTAAACATACAAGAAGAAGGGATGTGGTGAATGTGTTTACAGATAATAAGGATACCATGTAAAGAGCTCCAGATCCTGATATTTAGACCCATGCTCCTAAACTTCTGTGGTTATTCCACTTGTTACAGTTGATCCAACAAAAAACATTGCCTCTTTTTAACCTTATTCTCCTTATTTCTTCAGAACCTCTTGGCTACAAAAACTACTGCTGAGCACTAATTCATCAGGTTTAGAAAACTTTTGTACCATGTAGCTAAAATAGTTCAAGTTTTGTCAATTTTTGTGCATTTTGTTCTTTATCTTTTAAGACCTTCAAAGAGACTAAAGAAGATCAAAATGATTCTCAAAAGATTGAAGGGAAAAATCAGAAAAGTCTTGAGAAGCCAGAAGAGTCTAAAGAAAGGTACACTTCAAAATTATTTTCCCTCTTGCTGTTATCCAGAATACTACCTCAGAATTTACACAAAGACTGCTACAAAACACAGATTGTTGTTAAATAAGGACTGACAAGCTTCTCTAATCCAGGTCATGTGATTTAATTATGTAATTAAAGTTTTATATTTCTGTGGGTTAAGATAGTGACAACTTTTCATTCTTGGAAGCTCAATGTATCTGGAAACATGCTATAAAAATATTTTTAGAAGCATTTTCTCCTCAGCTACTGTGGAGAGATCTGTGTGAGTAGTTTTGAATGCAACTACAGTGACTGTGCAGTCAGAGATAAAATAACATTGACTCTACTAAATATATATTTGGAAAAGGAGACAGGGTTCCACATGTCACTTGTCTTCACCTCTGAACTACTTAAGAAATTTAACTCTTAATTTAGTTCTTAAAAACAAGCATGAGTGAAAGTTTCATAGACAGGATTAATGGCTTAGTAAATTAGTCAGTGATCATTTACAGCTGGGACTCACTTTAATTTGAGCTCAATTACAATGACTGAAAATCACCACCAGGACTATCTTGCACTTATCTGGAGTCCTTGTAAATGTTGAAACATCTCCTGTTGAGCTGGCACTTTTAGACCAAAATCCATTTCAAAGTGAAAATATGTCTGAAAGACTTTGTCTAAAGTAATTTTATATTATGGTGTGTTTGAAAAAGAATCCTTTCAGGGCTTTAAATAGGCATTTAGTGGAATATATCTATAAAAAAGTGTTATTTTAGTAATTCCTAAGATTCTCCTCACAGGGACCTTTTTAGTCTTTAATATCTTTTTACAGACCTATGAATCATTCAGATGATAATTTCTTTGTGGGGTAGCCTTTGCACTCATTTTACCTTCTCATGTAAGATTTTTGTAATTGGCAAGAACAGAAACTTAGGGAAGCAAGAAATACCCTTAGTTTTAACACAAGGTAAAAAAAAGATGGGAAGCACTCTCTTGGAATTTTCAAGGAAGCCCACGTGTGTTCAGTCTGAGGACACAAAATACCTGCTAAAGTTAAAGACCTGCTGTAAGAGGCAGAGATCCATGCTCTGGGTATGGAGGTGTAGGAATCCCTCAGTAAAGCACCTCATGGTAAGGAATCCATAGGGTGCACTTCCAGACCTGCCTTTTGTACATTTCTTTTCCTGTATGGAGTCTTCTTGTACCTTTACCTGAAGTTGTGTATGTTCCACAACATAAAGGCTTGTAGAAAATGGTATAAAATTGGTTTCTGAATATCTTTATCTGACATTGATGTATTAAAAAAAGTCTTCACTAGAAGGTGTGGAAGTGACTGCTTAAGTAACTATTGGTGTTAAAAATGGTTGTATTATGAAGCTGTAAAACAAAACAAAACAAAAACTCTGGAAAAAAAAACCCAAACAGAAACTGTGTATTGAGAAAATGAGCCATAGGAAGTAAAACCTTTTCAAACTCAAAGCTATGGACAAAAATATGACAGCAGAATGTGGGTACCAAAGGCAGGAGTTTCTTTTGAGCTGTCCTGCAGCCACTACAAAGTTACTACTGAGCAAGAAGATCTTAATGAAGAAAGGAGATATCTTCATCTTCTGCCTCAAAAAAAGAAGAAATGAAAAGGAATTGTACTGTGAATCTCCATGAACTGGTCCAGACCAGCATGACACCAACAGCATCAAGGGAAAGAACTAAGGAGAGCAATGAAAGCACCGGGCAGAACAATGTGCATATTAATACCCATGAAAAGCTTTAGAAGTCTTCAAGACAAGAGGCCAGCTTGCAAGCCAATTAATGGGTGCTGAGATATTTGTTCTGCTCTGGGCAGCTGGATGGCAGTGGGAACTGCTCCTTTATTAAAAGCCTGGAACGCTGTTGTTTGAATCACTTGGGCCTGGCCAGTTGTTAGTTAGAAGTGTAAAACACATCCTCTGCTCTTACCTGCTCTTGTCTCTGATTCACAGCTCACCAGTTACTGACAAGTATCACAGTTTAATTTCCAAAGCAAGAGTTCTCATCAGTCACCAAACAGGACTCAATTCTTTTGAAGCCCTGGTCTTGATTTCTCAATTAGACTTTCTATTTATTACATAGAAAGGCTGGTATCTTGAACTGTGCTATGGCATGTATAATGTTCATTCTCTCTGCTTTTGTAAAATGGTTGGGAGAGATTTAATTCCATGACTCTGTAATTCTTTCTTTATTTTTTTTCAATTTGGTCATGTAATAATTTCTTCTCTTACTTTCCAAGTGAGAGCTTTTTGCTAAAGCTTCACATAAAGGAGATTCCATGGTGGATTATTGCAGTTCTTGCATCATCTTTACATCAGAAGTGACTGACTTTTACTGATCAAAGAAAAAACTTGATGATATGAATCTTAGAAAAGTACTTTTGAAGTTGTTTTTGGATTTCTAATGTAAACATAGATGAAGAACCAACTCCAAAAAATGCTCCTGATGAGAATACTGTGGTTTCAGTAGCTGTAAATACCACAGAAGCTGGTGTGATTCTTCATATATGTAATGAGATACACTTGATTCCTGTAGTGGAAATTAATATTAATCCTTGGGTTTCTTTATGCTACAAAGAAGAAAATACTACTAAGGAAATGGCAATTTATTTTGGCTTAAGGATATCAGTTTTTCTCTTTGCACTTTAAAAAACCCCTGCAGTGTGGATCAAGATAAAGAGTTTTTATCTACTCAGATGTCTGCTAACAGTGAGGTAGAAGAAGCAGACAAATGATTATTCTTGTTGCTGCAATTTGGATTGTTTTGAGCTTCATGATGCAGTTTTATTTTTCTTCCAGTAGTATTAATTAATGTCAGAGAAGATGTGCATGGTTTATATTTCAATAGTGCTTTTGTGGAGGGAAGGGAGCAGGTGTACTGCATATGCATAGTTTGACTGCAGGCTCTTTTGGAAGGTTTTGTTACTTAAAGAATGAATATCTTAAGAACTTCTGAGTTTGGTTTGTAACTCTGCCTTTGAAACATTATTCTGTATAGATATGCATTGTAGGAAGGTTTTTTATTTAATGGAGAGTAAGTCTTCAGGACTATAGAGTTGTCTGCTAAGCTTTACAGAGGCACAAGGAAACTGACTCCAGGAACTTCTAAAAACAGAGTTTGACATCCTAAGTTCCAAAAAAAACCCAAACCAACCAAACAACCCCCCAACCACAAAACCCTCCACTATTTATGGCAGTCTGATGACCTCAGCCACAGTAGCCTTGGTCACCTGATCTTTGAATGATGATTATAGTAAAATGAGCCATTTGGAGCAAAGTGAAACAGTTTTAGCCAGAGTTCTGTGCTTAGCTCTGTTTTCATTTCTCCTGAGTTTTTGAGTTCCCTCATCTGAATTTAAAGATACACCAGCCACACACATCTTGTTTTCTGTAATATTCATTCTTGACACTGGTTTATCTAGAACTTATGTAACTGAAAGATTTACTTTGGTTTTTGGTTTTTTAGGTGGTAGATATTTTGTACAATTTGTTCAGTCTCAGTCCAGCATAGCACCAGGTATAAATGTAACTGCAAGAGAAAATAGTCCTTTTCATCAGAGATACTAGCTGAGAGACTTTCAGGGTTTTATGTGAGCACAATTTACACAGTTCACATGTATGTGTCTGAGTTTCATGTGTTAGGTCCTTATATTTAGTCAGTGCTTCTCAGTAGTATTTTTATTAGTGTTGCTAATTTTGCTCCACACTATCTTATAAAATGTATCCTATATTTTATCTTATTTTTGTTTATGGAGAAGTTCAAGAAGAACAAAGGCTGACTGAGTTCTTCATTTGTTCTGAACAGCATTGTTCAGTCAGCTACAAACCAGATGTTGTAGCTAGAAGCACAGAGGCACTAAGCAGGAATGCCAGAGAGAAAATAAAATAGAGCTCATTATTCTAAAAAATAGTAAATGTTCCTGTGCCAAACAGCCTCTTTACTCTTCATTGTTCTGCTAACCTTTGTCTTTCTGCACTGTAATGGGCTATTTACCCTACACAGATAATTACCCCACAAGTGAAAACACTTGCTGCAGTTTTCTCTTTTGTGTACATGCAGTGTGAGTATTCCAGACAATCTCAGAGAGAGAGAGAGAAAGTGTTTTTAAATGTGAAAATGTGATTTCAGAACTACAATAATGAGGCACTTTAATCTAAGTGTAAAACTTCACAATACTAATACTTTTCTTTGATACTGACAAAATTTTAGCCATCAATGTTCTTATGATTGGGTTTTTACTCCTTTATGGCTTCTTTTTCAGAGATATTCTGCCTCTGGTATTATTTAAAGAAAACCTCATTTTCATCAACTACTGGTGCTGAAAGCAGTAGAACTTCCTTGACAACATCCAGTGCCCTTGAGAATTCTACTTATTTGAAGCTGTTACATTTTATGATTTATTTTGCAATGATATTTTTTTAAATTTAAATTTGTTTAGGGTGTTTGAAGAGCATCAACACCCATCTTTGCCAAAGGAGAGACGTCAGCTGTGTAAAATATTGCATGTCCCAAGCATTCCTCAGAAATTTGTCCAGTCTGTACAGAGTTTTAGATTCTCAAAGCAACGACCAGAAACAGGTATAGTGTGTTTAATGACTTCCAGGAGCATTTTGGGTTATTTTTGTGCAAAAGAATGGGTAAGTGATGATAACAAATCTTGTGAACTGCTCAGCTACTTAGAGTTGAAGCCAGGCTTTCAATGGAAGTTGGGTGCTGATCTTTTTTTATGTTCTGGGGATCTTCTGTGTCTGATTTCTCCCATATTTGTGCAATGAGTAAAGTAGCATGACAGATACACCTGATGCATGGTGTCAGAAACATCTGAAAATAATTTAATTTCAAATCTAAAATACCTTTAGCACTGTTCACATTAATACAGTAAATATTAAAGAACTGTTACTTGTTTGATACTTTTGGTGATAAGTTTCTTTTTGATCTCTAATAAAAGGAAAATTTAAAAGCTTTGTTCCCAAGTTCTGTTTAACAATGCCATGCTTTGGAAAATTAATCTTATTGGCAATATTATGTAATATTTGTAAATTTAGGGAGCGAAGAAAAAGAGAAACCAATGGAACTTTCAGTGGCCACCAGCTGTTCCTCCAGCCTTGCAGAAAATTTATCACAGGTGTGTTGGTCTCCCAGTGGTAAAAATATGAAATTATATAATCTGTTTTATGTGGTTGTTTAAATTTAAAACACTTCAAATATACCTCACGGTATTATGTCTTACATAAAACCTGTTAGCACTGTAAATTGCTAATCATGGTAATCTGCAGCTCCTTGGTAATCACAGCAAAAATCTTTCTTTGATGCCTTTTCATTCTGAAAATATCTATGTTCTTACAAAGTGCATTCTAACACCAAAATCGAGGTAGACCATCTTACCAACTCATTTAATATAACAATTTTTACCATTTAAAATAACCTCTGTAGATTCTGTATGTAGCAAATACTTGGAACTCTAAAGGAGGATCAGAATCTTCTGTTATTCATGAATCATGAGCTATCTGCTCCATAATGAAGGATTTGATAAAGGACTGAGTGTACAGGGCAGCCCACAGTTAACAACTCCATTCTGAGGTTTAACCAGACACAGAACTCTGAGCTGAGAGGAATAAAACCATGGACAACTCACCTTGGTGCACTGCAGCAGCCCACAGCTCCATTTTCTATCTCTCACCCATAGGGATATAGTTACTATGACATTTTTGAAATGGTGGAGTGAATTGCAGCTTTATTCAGATCCAATATTTTTTATTCAAATACAATCATCCAATCCAGAATAAAGCTGAAGGTACAATTTGCAAAGTTGTGAAAACCACCAATAGTCTCATGGAGTGCCAGACCATTCATAGGAGCAATAGATAAAAGTATTAAATGAAGAAATCAGAGGAGATAAGGCCATAAGGGGTAGAAGAGTTTGTGTTTGCTGTGCAGGAGCTTGGGGAAGTTTCTGTCTCAAAACCATCTTTCTAAGGGACATCTCACTGGATCTATTTAAAATCAAAATTTAATGAACAACAAAAAATCAAGTAAAAAAGTTAGCATTACCACTTGTAATTTTCTTAAGAATTTAAAGGAACTGAAGAATAAGGCAAGTGCATCACTAAAAGGTTTTGAGTGGAGCCCTTGTGAGGAGACAAAGCCTTCATAACACAGGACAAGATGAAGGACAGTGACAGGACTGAGTGGGACAAGACCAGAAGAAATTTCAAGCAATTCTGATTTGTGACTGGCTTAGGGAGTTGGACATGATGAGGATGATGGAAGGGCTGTTGCCAGGGTAATCTAGAGATGAGGCTGGGAGTCTGGGACCTAGACAATTGTAGGAAGTAGTAAGTCAAGGTTAAGAGAACTTTAAGAAAGGGTGATGGCAGTAAGGAAAAAAAGATGGAGTCTGAGGAAAAACAAAAAGATTGGAAGAAAGAAGGTTGCTATGCTTCAGAAAAGGTGTGGTGTACACTACAGGAGTTGAGTGGCAGGCAGATTCTGCAGAACCAGCTCTTTTGTCCTCTACCCTGAATAGAATTCAATTTGATACATTTTGTTAATTAAAAATAAACAAGAACTAGACACTCCCTGTAAAATAATGTGTTATTTGATGCTGAAGCATAGATTCCTCACCCTGCCCTTAAGGCACAAATACATACTACATAGAAGAGTAAAGGCTTTTGCTCTTATGAAAATCTGTGAAGTGGGAGTATTTGCATGTTTTCTGCAGTTTTTCCATCCCCATGTGAGACCTGTGTTGACTGAGGCTGATGTGGATGCTCAGTTGGCCTTCAGGGGCAGAGCCAGGCTTGGCCCCAGCTCTTTCTGTGTTGACAAGCATGAGCAACCAGGCTGCAGCAGCAGCAAACCTGCATGAAGTTTGTAAATGACATAGCATTATTTGTGTTACAGAAAAGTTAATTAATCACATTTAGTTAATAAGTGCTGTGACTAAGACTTTATTAAAAAATTACAGAAGTGATTTTGGGTATCATGCTGTCAAAATGTAGGTAAAATAAGGAAAAAGTTTTTACATTGTTTGATCCTTAATTTCTGGTTAAAAGAAGGGATTTCCACAGTCTAAGGAGAAATCAGAGTGATACTGTTGCAGTGACAATTTCACTTGCTGCCTAATTTGAATTTTCTTCGGTCTTTTAGATGGCTATTGACCCTGCAGGGACTAGTAACCAACAAACTGCCCAAGTTCCATCAATAGTAAGCAAACAAAACCAAGTGAAATTCAGGTAACTTTTCTTTAATAAGATAGCTTTCATTCTTGAGGCTGGGGTTTATGGAAATTATTCACATTTAGACAAACATTAAACTTTGTCTTTTAGACTGTCAGATCTTCCAAAGCAGTTGACTTCCAATCGACTATTTGAGAGTGAAAATGCAGTAATGGGTAAAGTACTACCATAATTTTTTTATAAGATTGGATCATATAATTATAAACCAGAAAATTTTAGGGACCAGATTTTCATTCTGGCATTAAGAGGGCCACCATTTGCATTTGTTTTCCACCTTGATTGTTTAGCTCAAAATTTGAGTATAGCAGATTTAATTAGAACTTAAATAGAGAGTTAACTGCTCAGTAATGTGGGATTTAGTCTGCGCTGACCATTGTGAATGAAAGGATCTGTCCAACATGGCTTGTAAATTCACATTCAAGTCTCAAATTACTTGGGTAAAATGAAATCCAGTCTTAACATCTAGCCAGAAGGCATGAGAAAATGCAAAGAAAAGGAATATAATCAACCCAGTAATTTAGGTATCTTGAAGAATCAAATCAAGATTATAAAAGATGAAAATTAACTGGAGAAAAACATGCGGAATGTTTACAGAAAAAAAAAGAGTAGTTGAAAATACACCTGTAGTTTTTGAAATCACAAAGGAACTGAGCTTCAGTTTAAATATTTCTTTTTCTAATTGTTTCTAATTCTAATTTCTAACTGCTAGTATAGATGCATGTAAAAGATTATAGCCTAGGTTTTTTTACAAAGAGAATACTGAAATGTAGGACCTTAACCCACAGTACTTGAGATTTAGCACCGTCTGAAGCTTACAGCAGAAACTCTGATAGCAGAAAGTCTGATAGTGTTTCTTCTCATCCTGACTCTTGTCCAGTTCTTTACACTACACTTCATCACTGTCACACAGATGTGCTTTTTATATTGTTCCCCCCTGGTTTCTATTGACTATTGGCACTCTCAGAGGGCAATAGCTGGAATAGAAAAAGCAGCACTCTCAGGGAACAATGGGCAGGTTTGAAGAACACACCAAACCACAAGCAGCAGCCTGAGTAAAGCTTTGAAAACAGTAAGTGGCAGAACAAGAGGTAATTGTTATGGACAGAGTCACAAAGTGGGTTGTTAAGAAATCAGTCAGAACACTTCCTTACCAATAGCAATGCCAAGCTACTGAACTTTTCTCAAGGATTCTTTCCCACAATGTCATTTCTATGTGTCTATTTAAAATGCTGTTATAATACAGGCAGTGCTGTCTTTTTTGTGCAGCAAGCCAAGAGGCCAAACATGTTGATGAAGAAGCAGATGAGCCCATGGGCAGCTTGTATGTACATCAAGTAAGAAAAGCATTTCTTATGTCATAAATAAGAAGTTTATTTAGAATAGTCAAAGTATTTTGACCTACTTGATTCACTTGGCAAGAGGCAAATCTCAGAAATTGGTAAAGTATCAATTGGTGCATAACATTTCCATAATATGAGCTGATGAAACATTTTGAAAAGTCTGCATTTAAAACTCATTTCTTGCACAGAACTATAAATAAACAGGCTCAGTGCTGGCTCCACTGAGAACTATTTATAGTAATGATATTTTGGGAAATTTTATGTTATGAACATCATTGTTTGTTTTATTTAACAGGATGTGCACACAGATTTTAAGCCACATGAAGATAATCCTGACATAGCAGAAGAAAGTTCAGAACCTTTCTTAAGAGCACCTAAAACACCTGACTTAAAGGGGAAACACCCACACTTCTCAATAACACCTCCATTTGACTTGTATGATTTCAACTTTTATTTTGATTCTGAGCAAAAAGTTGTACTCACGTTTGTTGTATAAGCATTTCTGCCCTTTTTGAAAGATACTAGAGAAAGAATTTTCTAGGAAGCTTTCCTGAAAATATTCAGATTGTCTTCCTGAGTTATGCTTGATATTTATTAAGTTTTCTTCTCACAATATCATTTCTAGTTGATGCTGTTTTGAAAGATCAGTACTTTGCCACCTCCCTTTACTTTAAAGAATTGTGTTATCTGTTCTGTGATGCAAAAAGCAATTATTGATGGAAGCTATGGGGATGTAAAAAAGTGTAAAAAGAGGAAAAGGAAAAAATAGAAGGAAAAAAAACCATCTACTTAAAACACTATTCATATAGTTTTTACTTTTCTGTATTTACAGCATGAAAAATTTAGGTTGTGGAGAAGGAGCATCAAAATCTCCTGCTTTCTTTTCTGCCATGAACTTCTCCCAGAAGTCACCTGGCTTTAATTTATTTGGTTCTCTGTTTGGAGCACAAAATTCATCTGATGAGGTAAAAATAATTAATTTCGAACATTAAATTTCCACAAAGCAAAATATGTGAACCAAACAGCAGTGACACTGAATGAGATTTTTCAGACTGGTTATCTTTGAGCAAGTATTTTTTTAATATCTTGATTGCTTTTAAGTTTGATGTTCTTTGAAAATGTTTAATTCCTTTCCTGGCAATCCTCCTATGATGATTTATTACCAAGTATGAATCTCTCTCATATGGATCATGTGCAAATATACAGTGGCTCAATTCACCAAAAGGCTTCTGGTTCAGTGTTACAGTGCAAAATTCAAGTTCTCTAGCAGACTTCACAACTCACACACTTCTTCTGTGTGGTTTTGTCTTGATGAAGTGAAGAACAGTGAGAAGGGAAGAAAGGACAGTCTGTTAGGACTACTGAACAGAAAATGTGGATTAGCTATATACTCAAATGGAGGAACTAGGTAGACAACTAAATGAAACAGGGAATGAAATCCAGGTCTTTCATTTTCTTTGCAAGTTCTCTAACTCCAGTGCTCTAGAGTAATTTTTCCCCTTCTGGTCTATTAGGTAGATATTTGGGGATCCAGGATAGATGTGTGTATCAGACAGGGCTTAGGTATCACTTGTCAATGTAGATCCAAGCCCTGTTATGCAAATTAGGGATTTGACCCCAGGTAGCTCCTGTTGCAGAGGATGTGCCAGTGTTATGGTTACTGGCTGGCAGCTGAAGCAGGGATAAGGGAAAGCACCATTTTATTCTGGGTTTGGCAAGATTTGTGTGGTTGGTATCTCATAGCATGAACTGTTTCTAGGAGAGAACACACTGGTGTGTGGTTTGTGAATTGTTTAGGAATGAGGTGGGTTTTAGGTCAACCAGTGTTGTCAGAACACACATTATTTTGTGCCTGTTCAGCAGCAGAAAAGAAGAATTTGCCAGGCTGTAGCAGATCTGGGATTCTTTAAAGTTAGATGGGAGTTTTGAAGGACTTCAGTATCTAATTAATTTAGTCTAAGAACTCATTTTAAGAGTGACAAGTGGTTATCTGTTACTCCTTCTAGCAATATCAGGCCCTACTCAGTAGGAAGTATTTGTGTTGTTGCTTGGAGATTTTATTAAATGTCACAGATTTGAATAATTTTGAATCTTTTTGGTTTAAAAAAACAGCAGTAAGTCAGGTCAGCTTTTGGACTGTTATCAGTCTGTTTTTTTCCTAGAAAAATGGAGGAAGGGTGTTTGCAGCTGCATGCAAATATCATAAAACCTATCTGATCAAAGAACTTACCTTGCAACTTTAGGGACTGGTACATACCTTTAAATCCAGATTTTGTAAAGGCTGCTAACATTCACTGAGACAGTGTGTTTCACTAAAAGCAAATGAACATATTACATATCAGCATTAAAGTTACTTTTTGCCTTTCTCATTTGTTAAATTAAAAATTTGTTTGCATTTCAGACAGAGGAAAATTTTTCTATGGGAAACCTGGGCTCTGTGTCCCCACAAAAAGATACTGGTAAGTCTGAAACTCAGAGGTACTTGTGTATATCAGCTCTCTTCTGCTTGTGCTCCTATGACTGACAGGCTCATGATCCAGCTTAACAGAGCTCCTTTGGTTGTCTGAAAGGATGTTCAGTTGTGATAATGTAACTCAGTGGTTTATTGTGCTCATTTATGTTTTAACTAAATCTTTAGTTAAATTTTTAAATCTTCCCTTGCATATTGGGCTCCAAACGTGTGATGTATCATGGAAAAGAGGAGGTATGAGAAAGTAAGAAATAGGGATAGTGTTAAGTGTGTTTGAAGCAAAATGAGAGGACTTGCAAGGGAGAAGAAAAAGTCCAAGTATTTCAATGATTGATTTTCTCTAAATAAACACTTTTGCAGATTCTGTTTACAAATACCTCTGTTACAAAATGTGTCATGCAGAAGTGTTTTGCTCTTCTAAACCATACAAGTACTCCACACTTTCTTCAATGTCAATTCTATAACATCCCTCTGGAAATCTCTGGTGCAGCAATAAACACACAACTGTAGAGTGGTGCTCAGTGGGATATTTGGCACAATATGTTAATAAAGAAGCATATGCTGAACTCAGTATTCTCTCAGATTTAATCTAATAACAAATATTATATGTATGCCATATAGGAAGCTTCTTTGGGAAACCAGAAAATGAGGATGCATTTGCCTTTCCCTTCCTCTTGGAATCAACTTCTCATGCATTTGGAGATGGAAAAGATGATGCTACTTTTTCATTTGCATTTGGACAGGATCAGAGATCACCAGAGTCTCCTTCTATGAAAGGTTTTCATTCTAACACACAAAATACAAAGCCATTTTCACTCTTTTGAATACCTTTGACTTCCTTTTAAATTCTTTTCCTACTTAGCCTTGACAAATGTTTCCAGTTTCTTAAGTTAAAGTACAAAGCATTTCTTCTCCTTCCATTTCTTGTGGAATACATTATTGAAATTACTGCAATGTGTGTTCATCAACCTTGTGTTTTGAGATTTTGTTATTTATCTTTGAAATATGTTTGTTCATAAAATGTTATTGTATGTTCTTGTTAAATTGGCACTCACAAACAGAAATAGCATTTTAGGGTAGTGTTAATTCAATGTCTGTGAGAGCATTTAAACATATAGATGAGAACTTTCAGCTTCTGATATAAACTAAATTACTTGTGTTAGTAAGAATGACTGTTGTAGCAGTTAAACTGAATTTGAATTAAAGACAATGTTCTTGAGTATTCTATGTATAACAGCTGATTAATGGAATATTTAAAATAAACATTTTTGTTAATGTAAAGTTTTGTAAGATTTCTTAATATCTGAAATGGAACAACGTTGCCTTTGTAGTGCCTAACATTTTTCTTTCCTTCTTTTCTTCTTTCTTTCCTTATTTCTTCTCAAAATCCCCAAATCAGGTTTCTTCCTCTTTATCTAATGTCTTTCAAAAAAGACAGAGACAGTCCCCAAAGTCCAGCTGTGGTCAGTACAAGTATATCAGTTCTCCACAAAGGCCTTTCCTTATGGAAAGAATGACTGTTAGGACAATATGAGGGTTACTCAGCAAGGAATGCTGACTGTTCTGAGCCACCAGAGCACTGTGTCCTGGTAATCCCTCAGAACCATCTTCTCTAGAACCACAACTTTCATATTTATGGCCTTTGAAGGAAATACCAGATAATTTTGAAGATTTTTTTTTTTACATATTAAATATATTACTAATTATTGAAACTCTTCACAAATTTATAAGGGAATTGGGTTTCCCAGTCACTTACTACGAGAAAACTCCCTGCCTGACAGCAGGCAAGCAAAATAAAGAGAGGTCCACATCATTCAGGAGACTTCAGAGAAGAGATTGCAAATGCACAAACGAGTCAGAGGGGCACACAGACTGAGAGTGGCCAAAAAGCATCCTAGCTGTAGAGTCTGCACAGCCTGCCAAAAAAATGTCAACAAAGTCCCAAAGAGAGTAGAGTCCCTTCCCCTCTGCTCCCTGCAAAACCCTTAATTACCAAAAGCTTGATTATCTATGCCACTGTTTCTTTTCTGCCCAACTCCTAAATGCCTCAGGACTATTTTAATGCCTAGAGATTTGTGAAAATTGGATTTTTTTAAACTGGAAGTGAATCAGGAAGTTTTAGTGAAATTCTGCTGAGGTCCAGCTTCTAGGAAGTGAGACTCAGCTTTTCTAATCTACTGCATACCTGTCAATCTGAAAAACCTAAGGTAGAGACCGGTTTCATTCTCTACCTTTTATTTGGGGCAGTGTTTATGGTACACTGCTGGCAGATATTCTGAGATCATTTAGAAAGCCAAAAGTTTAATTTTGTTTGCTCAGTTATTCCATAACTGAAGATCTTTTCTGATGAATTCTGTTATCCATGCCTAAGATGTTACAGTGTAGAAGTCAAGGCTGCAGGTTGAAGTGGGAGAAACCATGGTCCTAGGTCTTGCTGGATGTTTACTGACACCAATTGGATAGACTGATTAATAACAGAGTAGAGAAAGATGCTTCAGAAGAGGCAACCTCTCAACATTTGGGATATTTCTCTGAGGTCTAGGGCCATGAATTGCTTATAAACACACACTGGGATTTTTTCATTGGTACCTGTCAAATTCCACCTAGAAATGGTCCCTGGTTATGCCTATAACATCAGTAGCAGTCATGTTGATGGATTTCTGACACTGGTACATCTCTCACTGCCCAATGTCATTTTGGTTTGCCCTTTGCACACTCACTAACACCCATTTCTAGCCTGAAAGTTGAGCAGAGAGAGTCTCTTGTCAGAGCAGTGAGAGCTGCTTGAGGACAAAAACCAGGTACTGCAGGTATCCCACACGTGCCTACAACTGAACTGAGCCCAGGAACCTCCAGAAGCTAGGGCAGCTGGGAGCTGTAATCCCTTAAAAGCTGTGCAGCTGTCAGCAAAGTGGCAATATGGTGACACTGTGCACTTGTGCTGTGAGTCCTTGGAGGTGGGGCTGCCTTTTTGTTCTCTCCTTGGATTACACCGAGTAAAACAGAGTTCAGGCTCACAACCAAGCCCTAAGGTACTAACAGCAAAAACCCCTCTTAAATAAGCAAGGCAGGGATTTGACTTTGAATCTTATGAGTATCCTAACCAGAAGGTTATTGTTTATTTAGAGCCCTGATACCTTTACTGTTCAATTTAGGTTTTTAATGAAGTTTTTGCCAGAAAACCACTTCACTTGAAATAGTGCTTGTAAAAGCTAATGTGCCACACTCCATTAGGTTAAATAAATAGTAATAATAAATATTTTGCACCACCAACCTTGTAGGAAATATAATGATACCTGAATAAATAATTTTTTGAATTTGTTGAGTAAAGAACTTTGAAGAAGCTGACTAATGAAATTTACACTCTTATCTGCTGCTGTGGTGAGGAAGACACATGCCTTGGTTTTCTTTCTCCCACAGAAATAAAAGCTGTATGGTAATCTCATTTTTCTGATGAGAAATAACATAGAGAGCATTTCTGCACATCTGCCTTGTTCTGCAAAGTGGTCTCCCGGTACAAAAATGGTTTTAATTTCTAAAGTAATATTGCATCATGTCTGGAGCACCATCTGCTATTTTTCTAATAATTTTACTGATACATAAATGTAAAACATGTTTAGAAACAGTTTGGGGTATTTGGCTGGCAAATAAGCAACTACTGTATAAGTTTGACACTAAAAAATTAATTTAGAAACTATGAGGTAAAGACTAATGTAATGACTTCCGGGGGTTATGGAATATAAGGTTTGTTTCCATGTACTACTGTTTTATGCCTTCAGACACCACTTTTAATAGGAAATTAGACATTCAGCAAACTGTTCCCAGTCAAAAATCAAGTTTCATGTTCAGAGAAATTTATGAATTTTCTGTAACTTCAGTCCAAGAGTATTGATCTAAAGTGCATATGCCAAGCATAACACTCTGCATGACAAATTTTGTTGGGCTGTTATGTACAATATTTAAGGTGATACAACCACAAGAGTTTTTTATATTTTATATCAGAAAAACTGTATGAAGAGGGCAACTGAGAGTGTTAAAATTGTCTCTTTACCACACTAAATTGTCAATGGCAACATGTGAATACTTTGAGGAATACAAAAATTTATGTCATGATATTGTAGGCTCATCTAATTGCTTACTGATTTTGTGTGTAATATAACAAGAGCAACCAGAATTCTGAGTTGGAAAAACTGCAGTGGTGCAAGTGGTACAAACCTGGAGTTACAACCCACAGAGTAGATCAGAGAACATTGTATACAAGTAGTGGCTTTATTTCTAGCGACTTCTTAAATTACAGCACTGAGCTCCATAGAAATTCTGTGCATCATTTCATCTCCAGTCTGGGCTCTATGCAAAGAAAAAAAAAAGTTTAAATTTTTCACTTCAAGACCATGAACTTAATTAAAACTTCATGTTGGAAGTAACGATCTGCATGTATGTGGGTAAATGCAGGCTTTGGGGGCAGGGGCAAGTGAATCACTGCATCCTAAGAAAACAATCTTACACTACAGCATTAATACGTTTAAGTATTTCAAGGAAATAAGCTTTAAGTGCTACATATTGTAACAGATTGGAATGTGTAGACTTACAGTATTAGATGGTTGTAATCCCCCCAGTGCAAGGCTGATTGCAGAGGCAGCAAGAGTTGGCTAATCCTTTTGGGCCAATGGCATAAAACAAGGATTAGTTTTTCATTTACTGCAACTGAGTGGGTCATTAGGATCCAAAGACACTAATGAGCCTGAACAGGCAATTGGATTCTGGTTTCAAAGTTATGGGCTAGTTTGAAAGGAGATTGATTGTGTCTTTTAATGATTTAAAACATGATGTTTCAGTGACCTTTTGCCTGAGAAAAATGAATGAAAGATATAACCATGGAACACAAACCTGGAATGCTGACTTTTTTCCTCCTGAAACTTGAGTTGTTGCCAGATTCGTTGCCTTAGAGGCTGAATGGCTCATTTAGAAATATCTCTGTTGCCTTGCTTTTATGTTCTGCTCTTGATATCTCCAGAGTTGACACGAGTCACATGCAATCAAGTCTGTATTCCTGGTGGACAGGCACTGTCCTAATATTCTCTGACTCACACCCAGGTTGTTTGCAGCTCAGCAGTTCTGCTTCCAGACACATCACTTTGTGTTCTGATGCTAACATCTTGCTGAGAAATTGCCTCTTGGCACATTGTTTCTTGGGTCCTGTACCTTGCTTGATTTGATGTGAAGATGATGCTCTTTTTAGCACTTGCAACATGTTACCTTTGGAAAGGTAAAATCTTTCCCCTCACCTTGCTAGATCCCAGATTTTTTATTTTCAGGAATCACTTGAATTCAGCAATAATAGGTCGTTTCTATTCGGTTTCATTCAAATTAAGCAAGGGTATGAAAGAAATATCAAAAGATGGACATTCCATGCTGATAGAATGTTTAGATATGCACAAAAGGAAAATACTTTGACTGTTATGACTCCACAGAGAAATAGTGTCAGAAGTTTTAATAACATGAACCTAATTTTCTGTATCGTACCACAGTCCACAAAGCATCCAAAAAATTATTTCATACAGCACAGGACTTGATCCATAATCCTTTGAGGCTTGGCTTGGGGAAGGGGAAGAAGTAGAGGATCAAGTTACAGAAAGTTCTTGCTAGTGGGGAACTAGCTGTTCTGGCTGGTGGGAAGCTTGGAAACTGACAGTCCATACTAAAACTCAATTCTGAGCTTGCTCTGCTCCCTTCTGTCAGAGTCAGGCTGCCTTGAGCTGTATGGTCTCTTGCTGCCCTTTTCTCTTTCTTGAGGCACAAGTGGCAAGTTTTAACTGTTTCCACAAAATTCATGATGCTGTGATCAGTGATATTGCTGCCACAGCTGCAAAGGACTCCTGTCCAGAAGTTATGGGTAAAAAGTGGTTAAAAATGTTTCTTAACCATTACAAAACCCCTGGAAGAGCTGTCTCCATTGCATTCCAGGGAGATGATCTGAAGCACTCTAACCATTACCCAAGCTGTACAATACAATTTCAAATCGTGCCACATGGCCTTAAAAAATCCCTGGGCACAGTGAATTCCTCAAGGTGATGTTTTCCCAGGGGAGTGAACATCACCACTCATGTATCTCACTCTACATTCATTGAAGGAGCTATCATAGGCAGCTGCTTATTTCTTTTTCTTCCTCAGAGCTGGAAAAGGCTCTTGGAAAATAGGCAAGTTGTTACCAGTATGATCTTTAGAGATGAGGTGTTAAACCAAGGCCTGACCACCGCTGCTCAGTACAGACCCAGTGTTGCCACTGCTGCTGTTTTGTTGAAGGCGAGTGATGCAGAGCCATGGCTTCTTAGACTTTTTAAAATTTTTCTTCTTGACCTAAGACTTGTGACTTGTCATCAGAAGCTAAAGAGCAGTAGGGTTCTGATAAAAAAAATATATATATAAATCACAGATTACATGGAAATTACCACTGAACTTCAGGGGTGTTATTTTTTTGGCCCAGATTGGCCATCCAGCCAGAGCACTTAAAAGAAGCTGGTTCTGTGAAGTAGGTCATGACTTCATGTAAGCCTCCACTTCATCTTGGATTGTGCTCTTCTCAGCTTTCCAAAAAATAGATCTTTAATAAATTTCCAGCACAGGAGAAGCATTCTGATCACATAAACAGGGGGATCAGTGTTTGGGTAGATTTTTCTGATCTAACACTTGTAGACAGAGTGATACAAATTACCAATTGTAGTGACAAATTTTTTAAGAATTGTTGAAAGATATACTTGGAGGGACAAAAGAGATGAATCCTCCAGATCTTTCCTTTAAATAGTGCTGAGATATTCTCGTTGCTTATCGATATGACACTTGGATTATTTATCTAACATAACAAAGAACAGAGTTTGGGGTCAGGTTGTTCTAAAGCAGAAAAATTTCTGTGGAGCCTGAATCTCCTCGGCATTACCTTGGGAGTCTCTGTGATCCAGAGCAGAAGCAGAGGGTCAGAGTGTTGAAGTACAAGTGTTCTTTGGGTGTGTGAAAGCCTTGTTTCCAGCAGTGTAGGGCTGGCAGCAGCATACACTGCCCTGCATGTTTATCACAGCTAGCTCACATAGTCAATATTTTATCAGAGAACACTTTACAACACAAAAAGGAAAAAAAAAAAAAAAGATGCTCCAGTGGATGCTGTATATGTTTCCAATTCCTCTGTTGAGTTTTATCTGAGCTGGCATTATGGAATAAAGTAGATTGTCAAAGGCTGGGCAGAGTGCTTTTATCATTTGCAAGTATTGGCATAGAGTAAAATAATGATTCAAATTTCTGTTTTCTGTCTTTTGTGGATTATTCTGTCAGTTACAGTGATGCTTTTGACAAGGGAGTGCTGCTGGGTTAGTGATTTCTTCCAGAGCTTCAGAAATAGTGAAGTTATCTGGTATCATCATCAGATCAAGGCTGACAGTTGATGGTCAGTGCTTACATATTGTCTTAGTAAATTACAAAATGAAGTTAGGAGCAGCAAATGCATCTCTCCACTTTTATAAGGCTAATTCCATGGGATTATTTATATCCAGACTGGGTAAAATTTTTGGTAGTAGTTAAGTTGTGCAGAACAACTTCAGATAAGATATTGTTTGGGTTTGATGGGTGGTTTTTAATTTGTTTTAGTTTTTATTGTTTTGGTTTTTTGGGCAGGGAAGATAAAAGTTTTATATACTGAGCATATATCTTGAAAGCTTGTAGTGTTATGGAAATATTTAGATCTCTACAAGTTCCTGAGTGGAAGCTGTTACTAAAACCAGTGTGGGCTTCTATTATCTGTTTTTGCCACATGTCACAGTACAGTGACTTTGTCACTAATGTAGCTTTATAACCTAATGATCCACACAGGTAACATTTAACTATACATTAAATGTCCCCAGCTGAAGCACTGGTCCTTGGATAGGTAGTTCTGTTATTGAGGGTTGTGACATGAATACAGTTTAATCAATGTACCAGTGTACTGCAAGGGCACCTAGTGATGGGACAAGAGGAGTGGCCTTAAGCTGAAGGGAGGTAGATTTAGATTAGATATTAGAAAGAAGTTCTTTACCCTAAGGCTAGTGAGACTCTGGAACAAGTTGCCTGAAGCAGCTGTGGACTCATCATCTCTGGAGTTGTTTGAGGCCAAGTTGGATGGGATTTACCTGGTCTAGTGGAAGGTGTCCCTGCCCATGGCAGGGGGTTGGAACTAGATGGTCTTTAAGATTCCTTCCCAGCCAAACCATTCCATTATTCTATGATTCTATATTGAAAAAAAATAGGGAGAGAGAACAGAAAATTTTAAATATTGCAGTCAAAATTAGCTGTTCTCTCACATGACAAAATGATAAATAAGTACCAAGGCACACAACTGCCTTGTGCTGTATTTGGAATGTAGATTTGTAGAGTTATAATCAGTGTGACTGAGGTCTGGGCAAGAGAAAACAATAGTCACTGCTGAATCATATTGATAAATGTGACTGAGATATCAGGAATCATGTAGTAAATAAACTAAAAATAAAAAACTAAATAAAACTTAGTTTTATGCAATCAACTTCTCATAAATAAAATAGTCAGTTGACTTTTTTAATCACTGTGGGTGAGAACTGGGTAAATTTTGTGTACATACTCCTATTTGGGAAAACATCACTGCTGTTATGACTTGACAGATTGTTTTGTGAGCAATCCTACCCACTCCCCATCAATGAAAGCAAGCATGTGTCTGAATTGCTGTGTAGTTATAGCTGGGAGACCCATGCAGCAATTATCATTTATATTAGAGTGCCCATAGGGCACAGCTTCATTTAGGGCCTCATTGTGTTACACACAATGAAAGAGTCCAGGCCTTAAACATTTTACAGTTTAAAAAGACTGGCAGACAATGAAAGGCTGGATGATAAAATGCTGAGTGCTTCCCAGAAGTTCCAAGCAACTTGACTGGAAATCAAATGTAATCAGTGCCTTGCAGTACCAGTCAGTCTGAGCTATGTAGAATTCATTAAAAAGAAAGTATCAACTAAAATAGCAAAGAATAAACAATTTGCACTGATTTCATAGCATTTGCAGAAGGGAGAAAATCTTAAACTAAATTCTAGGCCTTTGGAAATTGTGCTAATTGGAAATAAAATGGAATTCCGCTCATTGGCCAGATCTTGTCAGGATATCTCAGGAAGGCACTGTGCACCAAATTCAAACCAGGCCATTTCCAGTAGATCAATGTTCCTGACGAGCCGTGCTCTGAGCAGAGTTGTCATCAGGAACTTCTGCTGGGAGAAATTTATAAAATCTGAAAAACAGCAGCTTTCAAAGTGTTGAATGTCCTTTCAAGTGCCTGTCAGTCTATGAAGATGATGAAAGAACAAATCTGATGAGGGAAAGAGAGGCAAATGGCAAGAAGGAAAAGGTTGTAGGGGGAAAAAGAGACAGACTGACAATTAGTGCCTGAGATGTAACACATTTCCTCATGCTTATCCCAAGATTGTAATAAGACTTTAGGCAGGATTGATCAATGTCTGCATGTTTCAGGGCTTTCAGAGGTGCATTCAAGCAGAGGAAGGTGGATCTGTGGCACAGGTGCACATCCCCAGCCCTTGGCACGTTTCTTTTTATCAGGGGCTGCAGCACAAGCTCCTGTGCAGGGCAGTGTCAGTCAGCATGAAGGACTCCAGGCAGCCCCAAGATGCCAGGTCAGTGGCCTGGGAAACCAGCCTTGGTTTTCCTAGCATGAATAGTGGCTCTATTTGAGCCATTTTTATTGTCATTACTGCAGTCAGCACTGCAGCTTCTGGCAGCTGCTGAGGGAGGCAGAAAGGAGGCCGCCCATATGGCGAGCGCATTGTACCAAAGGTGCTTTGGTGTTTGGGAAGATCCCTACAAATGTCACTGGTGGGTCACTTCAGGCCTGATTTTATTTCAGCAAAGTCAATAGGGATTTTGGCATTTATTAGTAGGAGCAGGAACAAAACCTTAATCCCTGGTAATTCTGTTTGTATTACATTATATGCAGCATCACAGATGTGCACAGGATACTCTGAAAAACATGGGGTCATATGCTGCTGTCACCTGCTCTCCCAAAACAATGGGACTGAAGCCAGACTGGACCTGCAGGAAGGCAGCCTTGGGCCACTGCTTTAGGCCACCAGTTTCAATTTTTTCCATCCTCCAGGAGAAAAAATAAATTTTGGGGGAATAGATGTGTAAACCTAAACCTACTGATGCCACCTCCAGTCTCACTGCTGGTGAGCTTTCAAGATGCTGAGAGCGTCCCTTAGGCCAGATCCAACCTTTGTTCCTGCATGTGTTATAAGATCTGGAGCAGAATGACAGACACAAAGTGAAGGCAGGGGCATTGAGACAGAGGTTCAAGCAGGGGAGGACAAGCAGGAAAACACAAAATAAGCAAGAAAGCAGGATATGAGAAAAAGAACAGGATCATGAAGCGTGAAGAAGGAACACTGGGTGGGAAAATAGATTCCCAAATGGGTCCTGTAAATTCCAGCTGAGTCAATGTTCTTTGACCCAAATGCTTTATCTCCTCAGTGTCTCCACCCTGCTGTGTGCTGGCTTCAGAGAGTGCTGGACACCACTCTGAGGACATGGCCAAATCCTGCTAGGCAGGGACCTCTGCTTTCCTACTGCTTTTCCAGCTCATTGTGAGGACCTCAATGGTTGATTACATCGACTTAAATGGGCAGTGATCTGAGGAGACGCTGAAGTAAAGACACAGCAAGTAAAACCATTGCTGAGATAGACAGTAGCAAAGAAATGTGGAAACCCTGGTGCAGAAACACCCGAGTGTCTGTGTGCTCCTGCTTATGTAACTCCCCCGATGTGCAAAGTGCCAGCCCTGGCACTCAGCACTGCCACACTGGCCTGGCCTGACCAAGGCATAAAATATCTTTTCATTTGGAGCTTGCTGACAACGTGCCCCATTGTTCTGCAGGGCTGACCTGAGCAGGCCAAAGTGGCCGCTCCTCGTTTGTGAAGTGGGCTGCACTTAATCCAGGCACTGCTCCAGCCCCCAGGCTCCACACAAATCAATGGCTGCAGCTGAGCTGCTCACATGCTGCAGAACAGGACCTGTGCCTGCCCAGCTTCTCGGATATACTCTTGGGAATGCAAGCACACCTAGAGCATTACCAATGGAGGATGCCCCATCACTTGGGTGGGATTCTTGTAATGGATGGAGCCAAACTCCTGAGCTTGGAGCTCACTTCTTTCCCCATCTCCTTGTGACAGCCAGAGCTACCTGCTGAAATTCAACAAATGGTTTTGATGGGACAGTTGTCCATAAGTGGCAATATTTATAGTGTGATAAATTTGTTTTGTATGAAGAGCTTGTTTAATAAGAAGTCAAATGTTAACTGAGTCTGGTTGCATTCCAGAGCCAGGGAAAGCAGAGCAAGGACAAAGCACATGTTGCTTTTCAGCTTTGTTCCTCTTGCTGATACTTACAGCCAGGTATAAGCACTGCTTATAAGCTCCTGTGCCTGCCAGATCTGTCTGTTTGCATCTTTATGATCACAAGAACTTTGTTTTCATAAACTGAAAACGTGCAAGCAGGGGTGTATGCACGTGGAAGCAGCACAATTCCTGTTCCACACCCCCTTCAGCTGTCAGCCTCCTGCTTCCCAAAGCACAGGTGGCTATAGAAAGGTGTGGAATCAGTGCAGAGCCCGAATAAACTGCTGATGGATTTAAGGCACTAACAGAACTCCAGAATGGTTTGGGTTGGAAGAGACCTTAAAGATGACCTAAAGAGGATTCTAACCCCCCTGCCACAGGCAGGGACACCTTTAACTAGACCAGGCTGTTGAAAGCCCCATCCAACTTGGCCTGGAGCACTTCAAGGAATGGGGCATTGACATCCTGGTGTGCCACTGCCATTAAGTAAACTTCTGATTAGAACAGCTATAAACACCATGTCATTATTTCTGGGGCCAGTCTTTATTTATATTAATGGTGAATTTATAAATTTATTTGTTTTATGTAACCTCTGGAGAGCTGGGCCTGTGTCTGGACAGTCTCCCAGTACCTCTTGTTTTCAAAGGCCTAGAATTAACATGCTAATAATGGCTTTGTTACCATCATTGTTAGTTTTATGTACTACAAGGTCCACATATTTTTCAAACACTTCCAGGGATGGTGATTCCACCACTTCCCTGGGCAGTCTGTTCCAATACTTTTATTAAAAGTAAAAAGTGGGAGAAAAAGCTCAGTTGGTAAATTTGATTTAACTTCAGTTGTGATGGTGTATATTTTGGTTGTTTGAGCTACATATTGAACAGGGTATAATTAATCTTTTCCTGGAAGTAAGCTGAGTGTCTCTTACATAAAGGCTTATCCTCCGAGCATGAAGTCATGATTCTGATAAATCTGAATTATGATCTTGACAATGCAGAAACATGATACAGTCCAGGATTCCCACTGAAAACAGACCCATATGCCACTGAAATGCCACCATCATAGAACATTTATTAGGAATAAATACAGTGAAGCTGTGCTGAGCTTTTAGCTCCAGGGATTTCAGGTGAAAACCTGGTGCAAGCAATTCTAAATTTTAGTTGAGAAAAATATTTTGGGTTTTATTTTTATTCACCAGGAGCACAGTCCTGGTGAACACAGAAGTTTCCAAGGAAGACACGGTGTTTATAAAGCTGTTGGCAGGAAAATCCAACACTGTTCACTTGGCTGTTTAATCCAAGGTGTGCATTCATGCTGGAGCTCTTCCCTTTCTGAGCACTTGGAGCTGCTGTGGGTGCTGTGGGATGAGTCTGGTCACATCAGCTTTTTTGTTACAGCCCCAGACTGACAGAAAGGACCCCCCCCTCTTCCCAGCAAAAAAAACGCTGATCAATAGAACACACTAAAGATAATAATCACTGTTACACCATCCCCCTGTGTCTTTATTTCCTCTATTTGATCAGGTAAGGTATTTTGCTAATGCTGGAGATGTATTTGAGCAACTCACCTTCCCATGCTGTAATGGAAAGACTGGATCACTCAGCATCCAAAAGCTGGGGAGGCAGAAAACCCCCCAATTCCCAGAATTTTCACCAATCAAGATACAAGATTTATTGACTATTTTGTCTTATATTCAACAATCATCCCTTGTGCCAGAACATCTCTGAATCAGTCTTTTCTTAGCACCTCAGATGCTGTTTCCAAGACCAGCTCACCTCATGCATGTGCAAAACAAACCAGATCCTGCTCTACTTTCATTGTGCTTTGTGTGTGTGCTTGTGACATCATTTAAATAAGCTTATCCTGCTCAGAAAGAAAAAAAACATTCCTACCACAGTTTAGGTAAACCAAGCAATTATTCTGTTACTAAGTGTAATTAATGCCTAATGATTTGCTTTGATTAATAGGACAATCAGCATCTGCTTCTAGAAATAGGGATTAGTAACCCAAGCCATCTCTAGTATTAGAAGGTAGGGGGTCCTTTTGTACTAAACCCTATTTTTCCACATTCATCTCAAAGCAGAAAAGCCCTGTGTTGTATTCTAAAAGCAGAATAAAGGGAAGGTAGTATATTTTTGAAAAAAATATTGAGAAAACTTTATAATGTTCTCATGAATTTGTGTTTTTGAGTGAAATCAGTGCATCTCCATCCTTTAAGAAAGAAATTACTCTGATCTAATTCTCTGATAATTTTTACAAGCGAAGTTATAGCCAAAACATTTACGATTTTGCATCTGCTAGGCTGGAACAGCAAGTTGAACTAAATAAGAGCCTATGTTTGATATTTCTGTGAAGCTGATTACTGCTGAATATTCCCAGTATAGGAAGTAATAAATGGTATTTTAAAGACACGATGTCAATTTTTCTAAATCCTCTGATCAGTTTATCAGTTTTTTTCCCCTCTGTGACTGAAGAATCACAACACACAACACAGCTGCAAGGCTAAATCATTCTTTAGCATCTTCTATTGATCCTGGAGACAGAGCTGGAGCAGGGTTAGGTCCAAACACTAATCCAATCGTATAACAGACATCCCCATATGGTTAGTCCCCAGCTTTGCCTTAAGCCAATCAATAACCACTTTGACAAAGAAAAATATATTGGGATTTTTTTTTGCCCTGTGGAAAGGTTGAGCTCTGAATGCTCCATCTACCAAGTGTTCTGGACTTCTCAGTCACTTCAGTGTCCACTCTGAAACAGAGTTTGCAATGACTGGTAGATAACCAAGGAAATGGTCTAATTTTTGGGATTAGTATTGAGCCAAGGACAGAATTAACTTGAGCCACACATCTTGCTCCTAAAAGCCTTTAAAAGAGACTGAAAATCTTGTGAATGAGTTGGGCTTTCTTTTTAATACAAAAATGTCCTTGAAGAAACAATGCCAGCTGGAGTTATAGAACCTGGGAGGTGTTTGAGGCTCACCTGGAGGCTTTTCCTCACTACTCAGGGTTTGGACAATACAAGAACACAGGGAGGGTCTGCAGTAGGCACCTGGTAAGACCTTGGTTTATTCCATGTATTGATGTTTTCACAGGAATGTTCATTTGTTGTGACATGTGCAGTGCTGAATGCAGTGAAGAGACCCCATAAATGCCAACTTTTCATGTGGCTCTGCTTCAGCTCCTGAGTCTGGCTTGTTGAGGACTGACTCCTGTGTTTGGTCTTATGCCACAGAAACAGCAGCTCCTCTGTGTCCAGAAACTGTATTTCCAATCCTCTTGCCCAGGAATTCCTGCTGCAGCTGCAGAAGGACTCTGCCAGGTCAGGACTGGGGGTGAAGGACGATGACTGAAGATCAAACTCTCCCTGAAGGTTCAGGTTAATCCAGTGAATAATTCTCTGTTACCAAAACTTCAGAATGAACTGCCTTTGACCAGATGGGAGCTGAAACAAAAGGACAACACATGGACAGTTATAGGTACTTTTCCCCAGCAGGTCTGTAAATCAATCTAAACACCAGCAGGTACCAAGCACTTGAGATGTCAGAAAGTTCTTTGTAAGCCAGAATTCTGCAAAGTAGGAGCCCAGCAAAAATAACCTGCCTAAAAGATGACAAAATCCAGCTTCTGGGCAAAGTCTTTCCCAATTTTTCTACAGCTGGAGGATGAGAGTCTTTAGGTGTATGTTCTCCAGTGGGTCCTTGCATTCCTCATTGCACTGTGGTGCATCTTTTTACTTTTGCTTGTAATTAGAGCTGCTTTGTGATTGGTCTTGACAGCAGTTTGAAGTGGGTTTTTGTTCAGAAATGTCACAGGAAGTATATTAATGGAGATATACCCAAGGTATTAAAAGCTATGAAGTCCTATATTACAATGGAGAGAAATTCTCTTGTATATTCCAGTGCAATCTTTGAA
The DNA here is from genome assembly GCA_013397375.1 of Toxostoma redivivum. Classification (NCBI taxonomy): domain Eukaryota; kingdom Metazoa; phylum Chordata; class Aves; order Passeriformes; family Mimidae; genus Toxostoma; species Toxostoma redivivum. Next base: position 75,138 of record VXBI01013153.1, on the reverse strand, counting down.
ACATAAAAGCAAAGACAAAACATCCCTGGTGTTTCTTTCCTCCCTTGAATTCCATCTATCACCGCCCTATTCCCCTTGCAGGTTGGTGAGTAGCTGTTGCTAAATATATGCATAATAGTGAAAAACACTACATAATACAATGCATTGAAAAAAGGTCCTGCCAGGCTTCTGGGTCAAGGGAAGGAATATCTTTCCTCCCTAGTTAGCTTCTCTGCCCATTTGTCTCCTTTTGCTTTATGAAAGAGTTGATGGGGAAGGTCTCCAGTTGATGGAACTATTCAGAAAAAGAACTGACATTCTGAATCAAAATTCAGGCTGCCTTCAAGCATCGTGTCCCTGGTGCTATTAAACAATATTAAAATACAATGAAATTCATATTTACTCTAAAAACAGAAGGTACACAGGTATTTGATTTCAGAAAACCTAGGTAATTGACTTAGAAATAAAATCTGTGACAGATGGCTATGGAATGGATGATTTAGGTAGAACATGAAAAAAAAGTAATGCTTAAACCTTTGGGAAGAAGAGACAAGAGCCAACAGTAGGCAGAAGCACAGATGTTTCCATTCCTATTCTATAGAGAAGTGAGGACTTGAGAGACATTGAGGAGGATATTTTACCCCACTCTGTGGGTAAATAAATAAAGTTGTAGCCCTAAACCAATGGCACATCTGCCTAATTTATGCACAGATTCCTTCTTTGCCCTAAGCTTGTCATCAGTTTTACCCTGACTTTGTGATAAATCACCCACTGCTTGAGAGCCTTCTTGAGATCAGCAGAGGCAACAACTCAACTCACATGAAAATCCATCCGTGTGTGGATGTTTCAAAGGAAGCTGGGGATAAGCATCCCCAAAGCACAAAACTGTCAATAATTGTGGAAAAAAGTCTTTTCAGAGTCTTGTAAATGGTCTTTCAGACCTGCAGGTTAAGTGGTTTAGTCTTACTTGCTGATTTCACCACCTTCTTCAGATGTCACATAGTCCTGACATGGACTCTGCTGCCATGGAAATTGTCACAGACCAAGCTCTGTCCCCACTGCCCCCGGAGGATGGGGCACCTGAGTAATGTCTCTTTCAGGGTGGTTCCTCCCTGTTCCTCAGAACTGCTCTTTGTAAGATGATTCCTGAGCTGTGAACTGATCCTGCTGCACAGCCAGGTAGGAATTACCAGTGTGCAGTTGAATTCCCAGGTGGCCATGTCAGGATGTGGCATTGCCTCTTCTGTACCACTCATGGGTGTGTGATCACACAGGACAATGCAAGAGCACAAAGCCAGGCAGGTGAAGAAGCTCTCTGTGTGCGGTTTGTCACCCTTTAAGGTGTCAGTGACAAGACAGCCACGCTGCTGCTGCCAGGAGCTGGAACGAGCTGGAGCACCACGAGGGCTGGGAGAGAAGCATTTAGGTGAAGACCCACAGGCTGCAAAAGCCTCTACATGTCCCCCACAATTTCACACAGTTAGCCACAGCCAGTATTGTATAATGCATCTCCAGGCAGAGTAATTCTGCAGTGATGACCACAAGCAGGGGTAGTGCAACTTGGAGATGCTCCCTGGCCTCCCACTAACAGCATCCCTGAGACCTGAGCCCTGCAGCAGGATGAGAAGGATTAGGGGATTGTTGCCATGCCCATGAGATCTCTGGTGCTGAGACAAGTGAGCCCCAGAGCAGGGGCAGTCTGTGTGCAAGCAGAGTGGATCCTGCAGGCTGCTGCTCCAGAGTGAGGATCTGTTGGATTTCTCCTGTTGAAATCCTCCTGTAAAAGCTTTGCCAACTCTGTGCTCTCAGGGATGTGTACTCACAGCTCCCACTCAGCTGAACTCATCTGCCTGCTGCTGACAGGACATCCCAAGGTGCTTGAGCACTGCAGGAAGCTCCATGTCCTTCAGAGGCTGGATGAGAAATGTCATTGAGCTAAAGAAAACATCAGCATTGCTACAACCACCCACTGTGCTTCACAAGAGAGATGACTCCATCAGTTCCTGCCTCTGCCCTGCCTTCCCTGCCTCCCAGCTGCTGGTTTGAAAAGCCTCCGCCAATGCACATCTTCAAAGCTTCCAGGGCCAAAACTTTCCTCTGCAGCCCTCAGTGCATCTCTCAGGCTCCTATTCACAAGTACAGGATTCAATGCATGATCAACACCCACTCAGCACAAAGATCATTCTTGACACCAGAGGAAAAGTTAATGTATGAAGGAATAGAAGAATATGCAATTGAGATTTCCCCAGAGCAGAAAGGAGTGGAGGAATCTGCCACTGCACATCATGCATCTCACTAACAGATCCATATTCATTGTGCTTAAATGTATTCTGGTAGTTCTTATGTATTCCTTGTAGTTCCTAACAATTATATCTGATCTTTTTGTTAGGGACAGAAAATGTAGGCTTAATAGGATGTCAACAGACAAGGAGTATAAAGTAATTGCCCATTACACTATAAATGTGCTATAATCATTTGCCAGAGGGAGAAAAAGTCTAATTGAATGAAAACTCTTGATGGTTTCATTATGCTTCTATTAAAAGGCAGTCAGGCCTCCTGATCCAAATACAAGGCTTGACTCTTCTTTCATTTACATCTGTAAAAAACTGGGGGCAACTACAATGTTACTGAGGATTTGCAATGACACGAAATTGGAGTAAGAGAGCTCAGAGTGAGTCCTGAGCATTTCTGAATCAAGATGAAATGAAAACATTTACCATGCATGTGGCAGACGAAGAAAAATTCAATACAAATTCAGCAAAGCTGAATAAAATGCCACAGCTGTTCCCAGAAATGGAATCAAAATCTGTGTGTGTGTGGAGAAAGCACAGGAAGGGGCTAAATTCTGCCTTTCAAACGGCACTCATAAAAATCCACGCTAATTATTTGCTTATTAGTTATTAAATATAACTTCCTTTTCTCCATCCTCCCTGACACCCAGTCAGAACAGAGCTGTTGAAATCCTTTTCTCTTTGCCAAGAGCAGCCCAGCCCTTTACAACCACTCACTAACTCCCCCTTTCTCTGCTGCATCTCATTCAAGCTCCTTGTCCTTGCCTCTGTGCCCTGCGTAATTCCAGCTCTCCCCTGCATTTTCCATGCCCTATGTACCAACTCCTCTGCACTTTCCCCTCCTGCCACCACTCACAGCCCTCCCCAAGTGCTTCACAAAGTCATCCCCTCACTGACTTCCAATAGTTTTTGGAGACCCTTTTCTTCCATGACCTTAAATAAACACAACCCTTGGTACCTCCATCACTTACCACATGACAACATGTTGCTCCTCCTCTGCATCAGCTTCTCCAAATGTGGATCTTCAGTGCTGCTGTGCTTGTCCCTGCTTCCCCAGCCCATCCACCTCAGTGCCTGCCATGAAGTCATTTTTGAGCTCTGTGTGATGGGAATGGTGAGTTGCAGAGGGTTCCCACCTGCCCTGTGAGGAAAAACATAGATTTGGGTTTTACTCTTTCTTTCCATTGAAAGAGTAATTTGGGAAACACTTTGTGCTCTAACTGAATCCAACTGTGGCTCCTGCAGCAGGGCATGGTGGGTGAGAGGTGATCAGGCTAGGAAAGGGTGAGGGGTGGCCATGACTTAGGACTTAAGAAGAAATTCTTTCCTGTGAGGGTGGTGAGACCCTGGCTGAATGAGACTTGTGGTAGAAGCTGTCCCTGCCATGGAAAGAGGGGGGGACCAGATGCTCTTTGAGGTCTCTTCCAACCCACACCACTCTGATCCATGATTCTCTGTCCTTGGGTCAGCCTGGGGTAATTGCTCATCCCCTGCCCACAGAGGGAAGCCCTTGATGTCTCATCAGCTGCCCACAGACCTCCAGAGGACAGGATTTATGCCTGGGGAGTCCTGGACACATGAGAATTTTGGGATGTGGCTCATAAGGTCAGGGACACCCCTAAGCCAAGCTGTCTCAGCAAAACCAATTTCACCTTGTTTTGATTGATAAATGCCTTTTTTCCCCAGCAGGAGCATGATATCTCATGCCTTTTAAAGGCTGACTTTTCTTAATTGCCCTTGAGGGGTCTCTGAAGCATCACACACAAATCCCTGAGGATCTACAGGCAACTGATGTGAGAGTTTTTACCATTTACTCCCTGCCTTCCTCTGACCAGGCAAATTATTGAAGCTACCTGAGCAGAGGTGTTTGTGTGAGCTGAGGGTGTGCTCTGGAGGTAGCAAGGAGCAGAGATCTCCCCTGCATGGGGATTTTAAAGTGGTTTTAAAGCCAGACAGCTGCTCCTCATGCTCCCTTGCACACATACAAGATACTTGTGTAAGCTATAAGGCAACACAAAACCCCCACTGGCCATTATATTGGTTGCAGAGATGATACTCTAAGTAGAATCATCACCCAAAACAGAGAGAAAATAAACATCTATATACACTTAGCAGCAAATCTTTCTGGCCTTCAGCCCTCAGGCTGCCCTGGCTTTCTATTGACACCAAGTCTTTTGCAGACTGAGAATGCAGCAAAGTTTTGCTTTCCTCTTCCCCTCTCTCAATCTGGCACTCTTTTAAATCTGGTCTGAGCTTGCATTATTACCAGCACCTTTCTCAAAGCTCATGCTCAGGACTCAGCACAATAAACACCTGAGTTGGTTCTGTAAAAATCTCAGCAGTGAAGCTGATGTTTGGGCATGTCTGACCCTTCAGTATTTTTTTTTTAAGGAAAAACCTCACCTTTCCATTGGGTTTGTTCTTGAGGGAACCACACTGTGTTTGGCCCAGCCTCTGGACCTCACTGGCTGTTTTCAGTCAGGTCTGAAATGCTGATTTCTTTGCAGTACTCCTGAGAAGGGGCAGGAGAGAGGCAGGTGAGTCCCTGGCTGAAGGAAGGACAGGCAGGTACAGCTGTGTCCCCGTGTCCAGATGTGAACATTTGACCAAGCAGCACCTCAGCTGAGCTGAGCTGAGGCAGGGGAGGCAGCTGGGGGTGGAAATCTGGGGGACAAAGAACACACCCCCACTGCAACTGAGACATCACCACTTCATGTTACAGCATTGCTTCATTACCCTGTGCTGCATTTTCATCTGCATTTAATTGGCTCGTGCATTTGCATGAACAAACCACTGCATAACTCTTGGATTGTGAATCACAGAGTAGTTCAGCTTGGAAAAGCCCTACAAGATCATCAAGTCTAGCCCTGCCAAGGCCACCACTAACCCATGGCCCAGGTGCCACATCCACACAATTTTAAACCCCTCCAGGGATGGGGACTCTATCACTGCCCTGTTCCAGTGCTTGACAACCCCTTCAGTGAAGAAATTTCCCCAAAAATCCAAACTAAACATCTCCTGGCACAACTTGAAGCCATTTCCTCTTGTCTTGTCCCTTGTTACTTGAAGAAGAGATGATCTCTCTAGGAGCTGTAGACAGCAATTGAGTGCACATTCCAGTTACAGATCCTTGTACACAGCAGTGGGATTATCATCCCTGTCTCTGCTGTTTTATATAAATATAGATACTCTCTGTTCTGGAAACGCCAGCAGAAGAAATGTGGCTAAAATGCTGCACTATGAGCAGCCCTGTGTGCTGGCTGCTTTATTTTACGCTATTTGGAGTAAAAAATAAATGGAACGACATGATAAACTAAACCTGGCATAAAAGATAAACAAGGATCACTAAACCCTTGTTGTTTAAAGATTAAATATTGTTTTGCTTTTAACATTACAAAACCAAGTTAATTCTAAAATATCAGGAAGATTTTATTACTTTTGGCTTGTATCTAAAACTCAGTAGTTTTAACATTTTCTTTTGGTTTAATACAGCCAAACAAAGGCTATAAAAGTGTTAGCAGAAATTGGAAGTAATTCTGCTAAAATCTTGAGACAAAAATTTCAGCATGAAAGTATTAAAACAGGTTTATATATATTTCTTTAGAAAATCTGACTTTTAGTGAGAATTCAACATTATCTTTCCTGGTCTTGCAAATCCCCTTCAAACAGTTACATTCTGACTTCAAAAACATTAGTATTTTAAATGTTCCACCTGATTGCTTGGAATTTCAGTTCTGAGAGGAAAAAGTACAACTCTGTTTTGGAAAGTTATCAAAGCATAGATTTAGGAGACTAATTTTAAGCACCCAGCCTTGAAGTTTTGACCAATAGGATTACATTGGTAGAAACAACAGCAAAGCCCCAAATCTGGGGGAAATAACAAAGCAGAAAGATCTTCTGAAGGAAGGGCAATCCACCTCCTACAGAAGCTGCCAAGGATTACTGTAAAGCAATAATTAATGACCATTGCTGCTGGGTCTCTAACTGATGCAGGGGGAATATTGATATAATCCTATTAGTGTGTTGCTCTCATTAATGTACTTATGTCAATTAGCTGAGCATTTTAGCAGAAAGGTGAATTTATGATTTTTTCCTCCATCCAACATAGATTTCCATTGCAAAAATCAATTTTGAACAACCACCAAAGATCAAGGTCCATTAATGAATCTTATCTGACACTAATGTTGCCTAATTACATTAAAATGTCACAACTAATTTAATGGCAGCAGAGCTCCCTACTCCATAAACAAACACAAGTTTGGTTACATTTCTAAAGAATTTAATGTTTGATCAGGAAAATAATGAATGGAAATTCCAGTTTTGATAATTTTCTGCATTTCTGTCATTCTTAAGTGTTTTGAAGTAAAGAGCAAGAAAAACCTGGGCTCAATAGAACATTCCAGGCCCTGAGGAGACCTTAGAACTCCTTCCAGTTCCTTAAAAGGCACCAAGAGAGCTGGAGAGGGACTTTCAACAAGGATGTGGAGTGATGGGCCAAGGGAAAATAGCTTTAACCTGACAAATGGCAGGTTTAGATTAAATATTAGGATTTTTTTTTCCCTGTAGGGTGCTGAGACCCTGGCACAGGCTGCCCAGAGAAGCTGTGGCTTCCCCATCCCTGGCAGTGTTCAAGCCCCACCTGGATGGGTCTTTGAGCAACCTGGCTGCTCAAAAAGAGGGAGCAGAGACTGCAGGGAAGGCACAGTGAGAGTTTTCAACCCTCACAGACCTGAGCCTTGAAAATGAGTTAAAATAAGACACTGAACCAACAACTCATCATATGACTGAGAGCTGGGGTAAGGAGGGGAGAATTTAACCTAGTTCCCACTGGGTTTTTTTCCTTCAACAAAACAAAACAGCAGACTCTTTCACAGTTGCCAGAGCTGGAGCCTCAGTGAGAGATTATGAGGGATGCAGCCAGTGACTAAGTTCAGATACAAAAGCATTTCTGATTGGTTTCCCACAAGATGAAATTCTGTTATAAAACCTGCTGCTCATTTTCCATTGAAAGAGTAATTTGGGAAACTGTCTCTCTTTGTGCTCTAACTAGGCAGCAGATGGCTCCAGATATGTATTACTTGGTCCTATTGATTTCACTGCACGATTTAATTTTATTTCTCAGCAGAGCAGATTAAAATATGTGAGATGCTTTATAGGCCCCTGAAATGACAGAAACGTGCCCTGAAAAAGCTCCAGCATCAGCCCCTCACCAAGAGCATCTCTTTCCCTTGTGTCAGCTCAGAGACATCCTCCCCATAGTCTCCAGCAGCATTTTTTGGGTCCAGGGAATGGTGTTGGCAAACCCAGTGCAAGATATAGACAACAAACAGCCAAAGGAGAAATGAGAGACCCTGAGGAAAAGAAGTGCAATGTGGTGTTTTTTTTTTTTTAAAAGCCCATCCCCAGCGTGTGCTTAATAAATAATTAATTGCTGTTATTTCCAAGCTCAGATCCATTTTCACACAAATGCACTTTTAACTCCGGTGATAAAAAAAAAAAAAGGATGCTTTTTTGCTGTTTCTTCTTCAAGGCAGCCTTGAAGCTATAAACCAAATTGACTGCTAAATTTAGACAAGAATACAGTCTGGCCAAGTCATCTCAGAGTCCATAAATTTATTAATAAGTGAGATCAAGACGAGTCAGGAAACAATCCCTGAGATGCAGACCTGCCTCTCCTTTTACTGGGTCAAGGATGGTTTGGGGTATGAAACACATATTGTACTCTCCAGTTTACATGTCTAAGTCTGGATTTATTCTCTTAACTGTGAAAAAAACCAGCATGGAGTAAGAAAGACTTCCCCTGCTGAGGGCTGCTTCTTTCAGACCTGTGACTCCACACTTCTTCTACCCTTAGGATTCCTGCTTTTCCAGCAGAGACGGGGTATAAGCAGTATTTCTATATTTTTATCTCTATATTTTATCTTTTATAGGTAGTATTTCCTTCGTGTTCCCTGGCAAAGGAGTCCCTGGGAGTGTATTTGAATCCCACACTAGCACTTTCCTTTTTGTACAAAGCAGGTATGAGGGCTGATGCTCAGCCACATTCCTCACACAATTCCTAACTTTTTGTCTCAGGTATGGTATGAAGGTATCCCACACATTTTTCCAGGTTAGAAAAGAAACCCACAGCAAGAACAAGTGAACTGTTTCCAGTGCTGCACAAAGAAGGCTACAGCCAATTAAAGATCCATTGTGTGTTGATGTGGGAAAGAAAGAAGTGGGATAGGAATGGGGAATCCACTCCCCTCACTGGAGAAAGGAACTGAGTCTCCCCTTCCTGGGGAGGAGAACAGGGAGAACAGACAAGCAGGTGTCACCTCAGAGTAGTTAATGTCATCATCTGTCCTGCTGTTCTTCATCATCTACTTGTACTTCACAGGCAAAGTGTGACAAGAACCTTCCTGGAGAAGCCTGGAAGTTTCTCCAGGCACTGCACACGAGACCTGAGAAACCTCTCCCATTTCTCTCATGATCTTCCTGCCCCTACAATGAACTTCTGCAGTGGCAACACAGCTACAGCCAGTAGGGCCATAGGTTTTATCACAGTTCTATGTGTAACACCTGGGAAAAAAACTTTGGGCAGAACTTGTGTCCAGAGACTGGTCAGTGCTGTGAGAGGGACCAAGCATTTCCTTGGAGCTACCCCTCCCTGTCATCTTTCTCCCCCACCATCTCCTGTATCTTCCCTGCTCTTCTTCCATTCATGCCTGGGATTGGTGCCTGTAAAGGGCTCTGCTTTGCAGAGACAGATTGTGCAAACAGCTGCATCTGTAACAAGGGCTGCATTAAACTGGAAAAGCTGAGAGGGAGCTGGAAGCTGAGGATGTGAGGAGGAACGGCATCAGATGCCAGTGGGGGTGGTTTGTGCCTTGTCCTGCTGGAGAGCCTGTTTTCCTGCAGTAATCCTTTCCTTCTCCAGGAGCTGCTGAAGGCAAACATGAATGGATGCTGCAGTGGCTTTCTCTGGGGTTAGAGCTTGCACTCAGGAAAATCACATCCTTTTAGTTACTTAGCAGGAACTTCCCTCTACTTTGCCAGAACACTTGTGTGTCCATCACCCTCATAGCCAGGGAGAGAAAGGCAAGAACTTGTTCTGTGCTCAGAGCACGAGCCTGAGGCTGGGGTGGTGCTGTGAGCTTGACCCTGTCACTAACAGAATGTAATTTATTCACCAGGTTTTCAATATTGATCTATGATTGTGAATATTTCTACTCAGACTCCACCACAATTATGGGTGAAAGTCACTCCACTCACATCCCCAGGCTACAAACTTGAAGCCCAAGCTCATGGAATCACAGAATTGTAGAATGGTTTGGTTGGAAGGGACCTGAGAGATCATCTAGTTCCAACAGGAGGGTTAGATGATCTGGAGGGATCGTTTGGGTGAATGGTTGGACCTAGATGATCCCTACCAGATGATCTCTGCAACCTTCCACTATCCCAGGTTGTTCCAAGCCTCATTCAGCCTGGACTTGAACACTTCCAGGGATGGGGCAGCCACAGCTTCTCTGGGCAACCTGTGCCAGGGCCTCCCCGCCTCACAGTCAAGTGATTTTAACTCCATCACTCAAATTTGGAAGCCTTCTCCAAGGCATCAGGTCAAAAGCAGTGTTCTCCAGGGGGTCAGTGTCAAAAAGCACAGAAAGCTAAAAAAAACCCCAGGTTTCTAGGATCCACCAGACAAACATTTCTTCCTAATATCCAATCTAACCCTGTCTTCTGTCAGATTAAAGCCATTTTCCCTTGTTCTTGTAAAAACATCTTCCTCATGGACATTAATCAGGTAGTGCTCATTAATCCACCTGCTCCTGGTGGCCAAGGCTGCTCCCAGAGGACCCTTTTCAGAGAAGCTGATGGAGACTGATGCAATTTAGAGTTCCTGGTGCCAGTAAAACCTTTTGCACTGGTGAGGAAAGAGCTCCTGCTTAGAAGCAGTTACTTAACAGTCTTTGGGATTTTTTTTCTTCCTTTTTCTTTAAATTGCTCAAGTCGAGCACTCCACTGAGCAAAGAGGGGACAGTCCCCCAGAAGCAACAACTGCCACCTAATTTCACCAGCAGCACTTCTCCCATCTGCCTGGCCATTCTTCTTAAATTGCTATCTAATTTTCAGTATAAAGAGTGTCTAAGGTACACACTTCCCATGATCGCAGCTTTATTACAAACCTGTGAGAAGAAAAAAGAGCTTTTGTTGGTTTAATTCCTTGGAACTTCTAAATTGAGCTTCCCCCAAAACACATGCACAGAAAATGAAGAAAAAGGATGCTGTTTGAAAGAGTGCAAGGAATAAGCAGTGAAACACATTTTCTTGTCTTTCTTTTTTTTTTTTTTTTTTTTTATAAAAAACCCAAGCAAATAATCACATATTTACAATTAGAACATTCATCAAATACCCTGTATTTTGAATTAACTACTGGAATAAAAACTAAAATCAAAATAAATGTATTTCTAGAGTGAATGATGGGTGTAAACTGAGGGTGTAATTCTCAAACACAAATCCATCCTCAGAACAACACGGACCTTCAAAAATACAACTAATGGCTCATCAGAGGGTGAAAAATAAGAGCAAAAATAAGAGTAAAAAAAAGCAGGGTAAACACTTGCTGTTTGGTTGACTTCTTCCACTACAAATCTAGGCCAGATGCAGCCTTGGGTTTCCAGTCATTGAAGAAAGAGCCTCGTATAAAGAAAATCTATTTTGCAAAATACACAAGTGAAAGAGCTTGGAAGGTCACCAAACCTAAACAGTTAAAAGCAATCACGTTTCAATTAAGATGAATTGAAACAAACAGGCTTTAGAGAGGACGGTAAACACAGCAATGTTTCACTGAGCATTAGGATGAACAAAGAGCACACATCTCCTGAAATGCCTTTTAAGAGCCATCTCATCCCAGCCCCACCACGAGAGGTTGTGCTGCACAAGCTGCCCAACTTCTCCCCACCAAGCAGAGCACAAAAATTAAACAGTTTTTATCCTCCCCGTTAATTTTGAGATTAAATTAATTTCGAGATGAAATAACATTGAGAGAACCATGTGAAGCAAAAGGGAGAGAAATGGCTGCACGGTATTAAGAGAGTTAATTATAGATGCAGATTAAAAGGCAAGACTGAGTGGTGGAAGAAAAGGGAAGAGTAACCTCCGGCACAGAGATAGTGACATGCAGCAGTTGTCAGTCACCTAGCAACAAGTTTCCTATCCCTGCTGTGCTCTTTAATTCAGCAAATCTGCTCAGGATGTTGGGCTGTTCTGCTGACAAAACGCATTATGTAGTAGACTAAAGGATACAAAAATCCACTGTACACAACACTCTGCTCCCTATTGACCACTGATCCTTTCTCTCAACCCACAAAAGAGCCTTGCATAATGCTCTGAAAAGAGAAAAGTCTCAACAGAGAAAACATTTGCTTGTAATTGAGATTGACTACATAACGAAAATGATGTTCTTTTTTAAATTCAGCTTGTTGAGGCCACGCTTTTTGTCTCCTGGCTCTCAAAACCCATCCCTGCTGGGAAAAGGGGCAAACATTGTACAAACTCAAACCTGTGGGTTTTTTTCCCTTCTTTTCACTGGAAGCACACACGCGCACGCATGCACGCACACGCATTTTGTGGCTAAATGGGCAAGACGGGCTCCTGAAGACTTAAACAAGTTGGAAAAAAAAAGAGGAGACAAATAAGAAAATCGTGGAGAGTTGCTGTGTTGAAGGGAAGTGCCTTACTTCTGAATGGAAGCTGAGCTGAGAAAGGCAGAATGTATTTTATAATTGTTCTGGCTAACTAAGGAGCAGCACTGTCTGAGAAAATGAGTTGTTTTATTCCCAAATCCACACAGTAAGTTATCAGCAAACTCAGGTATCACAGAATCACAGAATGGTCTGGATTTGAAAGGATCTTAAGGATCATTTCTTTCCAAGCTCCCTGCCTGGGGCAGGGATGTCACCCACAAGTTCAGGTTGCTAAAAGCCCCATCCAGGCTGGTCTGGAACTATCCCAGGAATGGGGCAGCCACAGCTTCTCTGAGCAACCTTTGCTAGGGCCTCACCATCCTCACAGTCAAGAACTTCTTCCTCATATCCAAGCTAAACCTGCTCTGGCTCCCCAGCTGCATTCCCCGACACACACATCCCTAGACCATGCTTTGAGATAATAATTATCTAAATATGAAGAATAAAAAAGGGAGTGAGTTTAAAAGACCTGAATTTTGACACAACGAACTCTACTGTGGCCCATGGCAGAGGTTTGGGTGAGTGCTCCTCACAGAGTGTCTGGACCAGCAGTGCCTTCCTAAGACTAATTGTTAGGTCTCATCTGGAGTCCAGAAGGAAGCAGAACAAGAGAAGGTAATGGCAGAGAAACTAAAGCCCCATGCAGCTCACAAAGGAGCCCACAGCAAACTCAGCAGACAAAAACAAGCCCCTGAGGAGGGGTCTGAGTCCCTTTGGCCCACTCAGCTCTTTGGGGTGGAAGTGAGTGCAGTTTGTCCAGTCTATAGAGCACCTTAACACAGCCAAGGATCAGCATCGTGGGAGCTCCACGAGTGCAGAAGATGGCAATAACTCATGTCAAGCTTTTCTGTTGACATCAGCCAGCTGAGTCTGCAACTGTGCAACTCCAGCTGAGCCAGTGGTAATGCCCAAAATCATCTGGAGTTCTTCCATCTTCCACCAGACCAGGTTGCTCTGAGCCACCTCCAACCTGGTCTTGAACACTTCCAGGGATGGGGCATCCACAGCTTCTCTGAGCAGCCTGTGCCAGTGTTTTACCATCCTCATTGTAAAAAACTCCTTCCTTACGTTCAATCTCACTTGATCCTCTTTTAGATTATAACCACCACCACTAAAAACTTAGTCCCCATCCTATGGCTCACAGTAGCCAAAAAACAGAGGTGGCTGGGCACCAGGAAATGCAGCAGTGCAATTTCTCCTCCAAAAAGCTACACAAAAGACTGAAAAAACACCTTGGTGCCCCAGCTGAGAGAAAATTGAAAGGTGATTGTATGATTTATGACAAGAAACTCACAGGGCAGCATCACTTGGAGTTTGTAGCCAGGGTAAGGCTGGTGGGTACAAAACTTCATCCCAGGAAAACAAACCCACTTGGATTTTGCTCAAGCTCAGCAGTTTCCACCCTCACCTCTCATAGAAAGGGATGGGATGAATGGCAAAGGCCATTCATTCACCCAGTCTGTATTTCCAGGGATGGTAAAACACTCCAAAACAATTCCCTACTTGTACCTATAACTCCCCAAATATAACACGGAATATAACAAAGCCTGTTCAAATTAAAGGATTGGGAAGGGCTGACATGAATGTGTTATTTAGCCACAACCAAGAAAAAATAGAATTTTATTTTAAAGTTCTCTCTCTTAAAATGTTTTGTTCCTTTGGAAACAATCAAATAGTTTTCAATATTTTTCCTCCCCTTTTTAAACAAAACAAAAAATTATTTTCAATCAGAAAATATAAATTATGCAAGAATTGATTTCAACTGAGATATATGAACTTAAGCTCTTCAGGAGCTGGGAATGTTCAGAGTTGATGTGCAGCAGTAGGAAAGGAGGTTTTGTGAAGTCTCTCAAGAGATGCTAAAAATAAAAACTTGAAATAGTAGAATGTTTAGAGGGAAAAAAAAAAGATGTGAATAATTGTGGTGCAGGGGAAATACATCTTGTATTCTCCATAAACAAAATAGTATTGGTTACTGTAGAATTTAAGCCTGTCATTCAGAGAGTGCTTCAGATAGATTCCATAGACATGACAATGAAAATTCCCTGTGAGGGTGCTGGATCAGTCATAGAATATGCAAGAGTCCAAACTAATGAAAAAAAGAAAAAAAGAAAGAAGAAAAAAGAAAAAAGAAAAAACCCAACTAAGCAGGAACTCCTAGTAATAAATAAAAGAACACACAAAAAAGTATTTCTACATAGTTTCTGGAGCTTTTAAAATATGGTCTGCAGGGATATTTGTTGAAATCCACCTCCAATAACTACCAGTATAAATCTTAACCTGGCTTAGCCCTGGGTAGCCCGAGCACAAAAGCTGCAAAGGGGATCTTGTCTCTTAAAAGCAGAATTTCTGCTAAGCAGGATATTAATTTTCAGGGATAGCTTTTAGAGAAGTTTTCTCTCAGAAAAGCTAAAATTAAAGTGGACATGGGGGTCAACCTGGAATAGTTGGATCACGTCCTACCAAAAATAGGAATCGCGAGGGATTCCTCTGTTGATATTTTAAACTTTTGTTCATGCAAGTTTTAATCAATTAAAATGCATTATCTACCCTCTTAACTTTCTCAGAGAGGATTATCTGACATTTACTATTCACCAGTTTTGCTGAAAAGGTTAATAGTTCACGGGCTGGAGTTAGGGGTAAACAGAATTGATCATTCCTAATGCCTTGGCTGGGACGGAGGGGCTTTGTGTTGACAGGCTGGGAGATGTAATGAGCCTCTAGTACATTCTTAAGGCTTGTTTCATTTGCTCTGTGAATGGGGAAAGTAAAATTATAGTCTATAGGTGTTTTCCATGGTTCTTTCATAAGCAGGCCTCCTGACACCAATTAAAGAGATTATGTCATCAACTGAAAAGAAAGCTATAACCTTGTATGTTAATGCCGTGATTACTTAAGACAGGGTCACTGGACCCAATAGAACAGGGAATGACCTTGGTGAAATTAACTTCAGAGCTCAATTCCTAATTAACTGTTTTCAATGAAAGAATGTGTGATTTCAGGCTATTGGTTAAAATAGTCACTTTTTTCTGTACAAGGACTTTGCCACCAGAAGTTAGTCTCCAGCAGCATTTAAAAAAACCCAAAAAACAAAAAAACAAAACAGGAATAAGATTAGGAGATGGCAAACAGCATGTTCAGAGCTTTATGAAAGCAGATATTGTCCCCTGGATATTTTGCCTGAAAAACCTTATTCTTTTGAGGTTTCTTTGCCCACAGTGCAAAATTTACAATGCTCGGGAGGAAATGACACATTTGAACACGCATCCAGGGCAGAAGAAATTGAAAAGAAAAAAAAAAAAAGAATTGAAAACACAGCACTACTAAGACGTAACTATGTATAAAATATAAGCCTGTATTTGTAAGTATTTTAAATTTACCATTTTCTAAATGGAATTGCAGCATATAAAATATTTGGCCAGGGAATCTGTGTTTTGTATTATTGGAGGAATATGAAAAGAAGGCAGGGAAGGGCTTTAAGCAGCTGTCCCTTACTTAAGTAAGGGTAGTAGTGAGGTTCCAGAAGGATGGCAGATTACCCTCTGGACTTTGAGCTCTATTGGAGATGCTCACTCAGAGATGCACTCTCAGTCCTGGTGAAGGCACATGCACTCCCCTTGAAACTTTTTTTTGGCACTGAACCTACCTTGGATCTCTGACCAGCTATGTTAAAGTCACATCTGTACCTGCTTAACTTTCCCAGGAAGAAATCCATACCTGAAAACATTTTGAACACTAACATCCAGCTGATCTGGGGGTAAAAAACCTAAGTTTTACCTATCAGCCTTTTTCTACTTTCTTAAATAACTTTTTAGGTGTGGTTCAAGTCACACCTAAATTATATATATATATATATATATA
>VXBI01013153.1:278-59181 GCA_013397375.1 Toxostoma redivivum | reverse complement strand
TATATATATAATTATTATATAACTGCTTAATGTGTAGAAAGACTTCAGACCTGAGCTACCCTTCTGAACAGGTCCCACTCCCACGAGGTTGAATTTCACAGAATCATGGAATAGTTTGGGTTGGAAGACACCTTTAAAGGTCCAGTCCTCATCCTCAGCTGTGGTTTACAGGGTTTAATGTTATGTTTGAACAGGGCAGAGGTTCCTTCCTCTGAAGGCTGTGAGCAAGGCAAGCAGAGTGGATCTCCAGGGTGTCACACTGCCCAGGGTGTCACTGTTCCCAGCCCAGGACAATCAGGGGCTCTGGATCTGCTGCTGCTACAGAGCTGGGAGAGGGAGCTCACTCCCCTCTGGCATCTGTGATGGGATGGACATGGAAGGAGGTCATGAAGGGGAAGCAGGAACCTCTCCCATCTGCCCACAACTTGTTCTAAAGAAGCGATTACACAAAATCCGAGAAGGCTGGAGTACCTGACACTCAGAGACAGCAGAGGTAGCTCCATGTCACCCTAAAAGGGAGCCTGCTGTAAAGCCAAGGATGAACCAGCTTCCTGAAACTCCAGCTCTGTTCCCAATCCACATCTGTGCCAACCACAGAGCATCCCTGGTTGACCTGGGCCAGCTGCTCTTCTCACATAGAGCAAAAATCTGCCTGGGCTTGGGCACAGACATTCACTGTTCACAGGAACACTCTGAAATATCAGAGCACAAAAAAGACTTTTCCCACAGTCCCCAGGTCATCCAGCAGTGTGTTCCAGTGGGGAACCAGCTCTAGGGGACAGCTAAAGGGACTGGCACTGGGAATAGCTCTGGTGTGATCACTGATACCTGCCAGGAGATACAGCCTGTGGATGGGAAGGCATCAATTAAACATAAAGGTCTGTGAACCTGTGACCTTGTATTGCAGGGACAGAACACTCAATTCCCTTCAAACCCAACCAAACGTGGGCAGCTGCTTTCTCTAAGAACCAAGAAAACAAAACCTCATATGGTTTCCTGGCTTTATTTTCATTCCAGGGCTAAAACATCCCTCTTAGACAGGGCATAGATGTAATCAAACAAACCCCAGGGCTGGATATCAGCACCCTCCCAGAGCACACTTTGGATAACCACCTTTCACACCCCAGCCCCTGGCAAATAAATGGCACAAGAGCAGTTGGTAAATTTGCTGAAAGGTGTAATTAAAAGCAAATAGGGACATTCTGCCTGCTGAAGGCAGCGTATTCTTTACTGCTTGTTTGTGGAGGAGGAAAAAGAAAAAGAAAGGAAAAGATTCCCCCCTTCCCTGTGGACCACCCATGGAACATTTTTGTCCCCTAATTCTGACACCAGAAGAAAACGAGGTACTTGTTGCTCACAGCTCCCATGCACAGTCCTCCCCATACAGTAAGACTTTGGGAAGTTAATTGCATTAATGTGTTCCCTGAGTAAAAACAGGTGTTGTAACACCTGCATTTTCTAAAGCTGGATTTTGCTAAGAATGTGAATTTTCAGAGGGTTGGAGTATGTGGTTTATGCAGAGGTGATATTTAAGGGACTTGGGACTGCACAGAACCACTAAACTGGGGAGGTTCATAGCTTCTACTATAAAATCCTACAAATTATTGATGACCAGAGCTAAGCCTGGACAATGCTGAGCTGTCTGCAGGAATTCAGAATGGATGTGATTCCTGTGTGTGACTCCCCTTTTGGCCCATGCTTTAGCCCCTGTCAGGACCTGACAAAAATGTCCAACACTTTACAGCTTGCAGCTCCTTAGACAGAGCCCCTGAGCCCATGGGACTGAAGCCTGCAGGCTCTGTGCCACCATCTCCGTTGAAGAGCCAGGGCAGAGTGGATGGGATGAGGCAGCTTTTAGGGAATAAGTATTGTAGTTGTAAAGAACATGACAGCAACAGCACTGTGGCTGAAAAGCCTCCTGGCAGATTTTCTAGCAACAGGGAGCAGCTTACAGGCTACAAGGGCTGAAGTGGAAGATCTGCTTACTCACATGAGTAAGGGCTACTAGCAGTAGGAAGGATTGCAAGATTAAGCTCTTAAGGAATGAAGTGCTAATGGGTCTGATGCTGAAGTGGCTCTGCAGTTGCTCACACAGCTGAGGAGATGGCCTGTGACATAACACACTCAGCCATGCAAGCCTCATGTGTACATGTCCATGTCATAATACCAGCAACCTGTTAAGTGCACATCATCCCTCCCACCAGAGACACGGGCGTTGCCTCCTTGTAAAAAGCATGTTAAAATCCTGAGAATATCCACTGCCTTGTGCCAACACTCATCTGTACATTGAACCATGTCAGGGGGATGCATCTGGGGTGAGAAGCCCTTCTCTGGTTTTTCTGGGCACTAAAGGGTCAGAGCCACAGGAAAGGATTTGGGAAGCTCTGTTTAGAGCAGGAAGAAGATTCCTGAAGTGGAGACAGCAGGAAGTGGCAGAGCTTTCACCTTCCAGGGACAGGTTCTGGTGCTGAGGGTGTGCAGAATACAAACTGTAAAGAGGCAAACCACTGAACAAAGCTGAGTGATAATTAAGACAACTCATTCAGATACAAGTGGAATTGAGGCTTTCCTCATGGTAGGGAATATTCAGAATGTATTTAAAATCTGTGTTGCCCCAAATGCAACAGTGAGCATGAGTTCAACTCTGTGTCCTTCTAAGTACCATGGCCATGTTTCATGCAGCTTCAAATTAATAATTAATACCCAGTTTTATTAGGTTTATTGTTATTGTTATTATTATTATTATTATCCTCATCATCCCTGCTCACATCCAGCCTTATCATATTCTCATGATCTGTAAATAAAATGCTGTATGACTTCATTCCAACTCACTACAGTTTTTAGCCCAATTCAACCTTTTGCAGACAATTGCCAGTTGCCAGCAAACACAGAGGGAAATGCTGCTTTTTTGCCCCACTGGGTGCACTGAGTTTCCTGGCTGGAATGCAGCACAAAATGGGACGTTTGTTGTCCTGGACACAGGCTAGAAACACACCACAAGGGAAATAATTTAAATGCTGGTATCAATCAAAATGCTTAGTTCAAATGCTTTAGAGCCCAGAAAAGCAGTGGAAGGCTCTAAATATCTCCTCCAGAAAGCAGATTTACCTTGTAATGAATGTGGAATAAAATTTTCCAAGGGGAAATGAGAGATGAGCAGCAGAAATGACTGACATCCGTTTCCTTCCTTCTGTTGTGGGCTATTTTCAGACATGGATGACAATGTCTTTCCTTGCTTCCTCTGAAGTCCACTCCAGTAAATTCAGAATCACAGAACTGCAGAATTGTTTTGGTTGGTAAAGACCTCTAAGTCGATTGAGGCCAGCCATTAACTTGGCATTGCCAAGGCCACCACTAACGTGTCTCCAAGTTTTGAATCTCTCCAGGGATGGTGACTCCACTACTGCCCTGGGCAGCCTGTGCTAGTGCTTGACAACCCTTCAGTGAAAAAATTACTCCTAATGCCTAAAGTAAAACTATCCTGGCACAGCTTGAGGCTGTTTTCTCTTGTCCTGTTGTTTGTTCCTTGGGAAAAGAGATCAACCCTCACCTGGCTCCACCCTTGTATCAGGGAGTTGTAGGAGGATGAGAAGGTCCCCCCCCGAGCCTCCTTTTCTCCAGGCTGAGCTCCCCTACATCCCTCAGCTGCTCCTGGTGCTCCAGACCCTTCCCCAGCTCCATTCCCTTGTCTGGACATGCTCCAGCCCCTCAATGTCCTTCTCGTACTGAGGAGCCCAGAACTGACCCCAGGATTGGAGGTGCAGCTTCATCAGCACAGAGAGACAATCCCTGCCCTGGTCCTGCTGCCACACCAGCGCTGACCCAGGCCAGGTGCCAGTGTCCTTCTCAAACACCTGGGCTCACGTTCAGCCACGGCTGAACGTTTGACAGAGGGATTCTGTGTCTTCTGAGCTGGGAGCCTGGTCCCAGAGACCCCCAAAGCCACCTGCTGTCCTGCCTGGGACAGGGATGCTGGCAGCACAGCCATGGCTGGGGCTGGTGCGCGGGGAGGACGCGGAGCCGAGCCGGGCTGGAGCAGCCGGGCCGAACTCCTCCTGCCCTCTGCGGTGCTGGAACACAAACCCCGAGGCTCTCACACGCTTTCATTGAGGCTCGGGGATGCTTTCACGCCGCGCTTGTTCCAGGTGCTCCTGCTCCATCCCTGGGGAGCCAGCGCACACACTCATCTGCCAGCTCCCGGGTACCGCGATCCAGCACTCCCGGCAGGGACTGCTCCTCTCAGCCTCCTCGCCAGCTCCGAGCTTTTCTCCCCGACTAAAGGAGCTGGAGCCCTCTTGTGTTGAGTTCTGCAGTTTGCAAGGATCCCTTCGGAAATCCCTTCGGATGAAGCCACCCCAGATTCACCGGGATGCTGCAGGCGAGCTGCTATTAATAGGAACCCATCTGCACTGCTTGTCTTTGCTTCTGTAGCAGCATTGCACATAATAATGGGAGGAAATGGATTTCAGCTTCAAAGGCCACGTGTTTAATTATAAAAAGATAAATTAAAATCTTATGATTTAAAGCTCTCCTACTCTAATCTCAGCTTCTGAAAAATGTGGCTTTTTCATAGACTCAGAGAATCACAGAATGGTTTGGGTTGGAAGAAACAATAAACATCATCCAGTTCCACCCCCTGCCATGGACAAGGACACCTTCCACTCTCCCAGGTTGCTCCAAGTCTCATCTAATGTGGCCTTGAACACTCCCAGGGATGGAGCAGCCACAGCTTCTCTGGGCAACCTGTGCCAGGGCCTCACCACCCTCACAGAGAAGAATTTCTTCCTCAAATCTGATCTAACTCTGCCCTCTGTCAGTTTGAAGCAATTCCCTCATGCCCTGGCACTCCAGGCCTTTGTCCAAGTCCCTCTCCAGCTCTCCTGGAGCCCCTTTAGGTATTGGAAGGGGCTTTGAGGTCTCCCCAGAGCCTTCTCTTCCTCAGGATGAGCAGCCCCAGCTCTCTCAGCCTGTCTGCAGAGCAGAGGAGCTCCAGCCCTCTGTGCATCTTCATGGCCTCCTCTGGATTTGCTCCAACAGGTTCACTTTTAAAATCTCTGCTGTTTCATTAGCAGGATACAGTATATACTAAATAGGTAGGAAGTGCATGTTGGAAAGATGAGTGTAGGATTTGCAATTTCACTCGAATTTCAAAGATGCATAGGATAAATCAATCTGCTCACACCTGCTCCAGAGCTGTGCAATATGAATGATTTCCACTGATTTCCACTCAGTTTGTCTAAACCTGATCTTCCAGTCTGTGGCTAGAGTAGAACAGCCACACACACTTGGGAAGGGGCAGCACCTTAATGACTGTGAATTTCTAAGATTATTGGAAACTGATGCAAATCTGGTGTTACTTTTCATTATTTTTATGCATAAATAATGCCTTTCTGCCTCATTTAGTTATATCAGCTTGACAGTGAAAGCTCATATTGAAACCACTTCAAATAGAAGCATCAGGATTTTATTTGGAAAAGCTATTACTTAAACAACCACAATCATTTGTTCAAAGTTGGGGATAACCTGGGATGATTTTTGCTTTAGGTTTGTATGTTTGGAGATATTTATATTTGTTGCAATACCCTTCTGATAAGATTCTCTGCACCAGTTGGAGCTTTCTGAGCTGAACACAGGGATGTGGCTTTCTATGACCACCCCTCCCAAAATTCAGGCCTTTTAAGATGCTTCCAGTTGTTTATTTGGGAAAAAAAATTATAAAAATGCCCCTAAACATTAATCACTAAAACAAAATCTGTCTGCATTTGGTTGTAAGCATAGATATATTCAGTACAGGTAAAGGTCATATTTGATCTTTCTCCATTTTACCTCCTGGTTCTCACCCCATGTCAAAGCCCTTGATTATAATCTGCCACAAAAGCATTTTTGGCAGGTGATGCATTTCCTCTGCTTGTGGTTAAACACAACACCTACAGGCAAAATGATCTTTTACAGTTCAGGACTGCTTGGCAACAGCTGGGAGAGGTGACTGGTAGGTATTTCAGCTTTTATGGTCTGGGTTTCAGAGCCATCAGGGCCTGAATGGCAGTGAGCAGTGGCTGAGTCCCATCCCAGCACAGCTGAAATGGAAATAATTGATGCTGATGGTACCTTTAACTGAGAGAGAGTCCTTAATACCTCCTGCCAACAGCAGCTGAGTGTCTGAGCCAAAGCAAGGAGGGAAGGCTCTGACAGAAGACATCATGGTAATGTACTCTAATGGGACTTGCTGATTTAAATAAAGTAGCATGTTAAACACTCCAGAGTCTCCTTGCTGTGTGCCATGGCCCTATTTACAACTCTATATTTAAGATATTTGCACTCAACACAATTTGAGACAAGCCAACACGCCCACAATACAGTATTTTTCCATTTATTTTATTCTTAAAAATTTAAAAAGAGTGCATAGAAACTTTGTCCCTTGGTGGAAACCTGACAGCTCAGAACAAGCTTTGCAGCAGCATTCCCATCGTTTATCTCTTGGATGCATCTTTTGCAGTGAAATAATTGTCCCAAGCCCAAGGTCAGAACAAAGTCACCTGTCACTTGAAGGCTGCACTACTGATCTCAGGAAAGAGCTAACACATGGGTTTGTAGCTGTTAGAGCAATAAACATGCTTGATTACCCATTCATAATGGGAAAAAAAAGAGCAAATATTAATAACTGTACATAATAAAGGCTGCAGAGCACCATAACCTGTGTCACACACAGGCCCTGGAGAGCACTCGTGTTCCAGCTGAGTCAGAGCAGCAGCCCAGGATGGATGTGGTGATGATGATGTACACATTAAATGATTACACTCTGCTGCTCCCCTGACCTCTGCAGCACTTTCTTCTTCAAATACCCTTTGCAATCCAGCTCTCCTTTCACATCCAGATGTGAGCATCCATTCTTCCTCCTTCTGCTGCACAATCCCTGTCCCAAATACCTCCTTCCAGCACCTTCACTTCCTTAAATCATGGTTGCTTTCATCACTAGTGGGCCAACGGCTGTGGGTGTCTGTCCTGTGGGAAGCTGATGGAGCTGCTCCTGCTCAGCCCCTGCACTGCTGGTCTTGGACCAGAGGAGAATAAGGGCCTGATGGTCTTTCCATCCCTTCCATCCACTCAGATTGCAGCCTGCATTTATAAAATTCAGGGTTTCTTTAAGCTGCAAATGCCATGTGTAGTTTTAATTTCATCTTGTGTTTAACTTGAAATGGAAAGCCTTCGTTTTCTTCAAAGTTCCTTGATGAAATTTTCCTTAAAATTAAGGAATCTTAAAATGAAAAATTCTCATAGAAAGTAAAATGTTTAATATTATTAATGGCAAAATGGCAAAATGGCAAAATGGCAAAATGGTTTTAATAAACAGCTTAATTGCATCAATATGAAATATTTGAACCAATGATTATTTGTTTACTCATTAGATATTCATCTTGGCCAAGATTTTGAAGGTAAATCTTTCTCCCTCTTTTACATGGGGACACAGCTGTGCTCTCGTGCTCTGAGCTGTGTGTCACACAATGATAGAATGGTTTGGGTTGGAAGAAACCTTAAAGATGATCTCATTCCAACCCCTGTCAAGGGCAGGGATACCTTCCACTGGGCTATCCACAGAAGCTGTGTTTCCTCCATTCCTGGCACTGTCCAAGGCCAGGCTGGATGGGACTGGAGCAACCTGGGATAGTGAAAGGTATTACATAGTGGAAGGCAGGGGGGTTGGAACAAGGTGATCTTTGAAGTCCTTTCCAACCCAAACCCTTTGAATTTGTGATTCTAATTTAATGGCTGAGGGTTGTCTCTGGTGACTGCAAATTGGGAACTCTTGTCTTGAGAAGACCAGGGCTGATGAACAGGCTGCTGAAATCTGCTGACTGTGGCAAACCAAGAGGAGCTCTGTGTGCAATTTTTCTGCCCCTTTTGAGAGATGCAGAGAGTTACAAGCTGACACCATCCATCACTGGATGCCATGCCATGGGATGTGAAGCTGGAAAGGACAATCACCCCAGAGCCCGTGGTGGGGCTGATCCCTGGAAAGGCTGACCTGGAACAGAGACTGGACAGAGCAAAAGGAATAAAATAGTTATTTATTGAAAAGATACACCTTGGGCAGTGCAAGAGCCTGGCTGGGGCTACTCCCAAACCAAATCCAAGATGGATCCTGGTCATGAGTTTTTACACTTTTATAAGTTTTGGTTCATCTACACCTTGGGGTCAATTATCCAAGCACAGCCCCAGGCTATGAAGTCTCAGCCCCTGCCTTGCCCCCTTTCCCTCGCTGTTGTTTCTGCTTTTTGGGCACTGGGTGTCCTTGATTCTCCAGCTGGGCAGGGATTGTTTTGTCACTGCCCTGTGAAGAGAACTTACCAACACCTAATATGAAGTTTCAGAGTCACACACTAAGCAGCAGAGATTCTGAAAAATATAAAAGCTAAAACCCAAGGCATCAGGGCAAGTGCCCAGCTTCTCGCAGCCTTCTGCTGCTCCAGGAGCCTTCTGCAATGGGAATGGTGGGATGGGAAGGCAGGCAGGGGCTGATGTGGGGGCAGGGGCAGCTGTGACACTGTGCTGCAATGTCACAGGCTGCTGCTGCTGCTCGTGGGGCCCTGGAGAATTCATGAGAATTGACAGTGAGGTCAGGGAGATAATCTGAAGGAGCTAAAGCAGCTGGAAACCTGGAGAGAAAAATGACAAATTCTTTTGCACTTTTTGAAGCTGAACCTTATTTACTTCTGGGGACAGATCAGAAAGACTGATGCACACCAGTGGCTAAGGTAAAAATTCCAGGAGAGTAAGAGAGCATCCCTTTTAGAAACATGCGGGTAATGAGTAGCAGAGTAAAAAGAGGCAAGGATAATTTTGGATCTGAGATCAATGTTACTGGAATTTTTCTTCTGATTTAAGAAAATTTGCAGAAGAGATCTCATTGTTCAAAAACCCCAACAATACACCCAGATGCATTCAAGCATGACTAGATCTGAAGTGTAATTCTCTCAGTGACATGACTGTCACCGTGGGTTTTTTTAGCATATGCAGGGCAGGAAGGAGACAGCAGTCAGGAAGCAGCTTCCCTGAAAAGGCAAATCTTTCATTTTGCATAAAACTAAGATAATTCCTTTCTTGCCACTGAATTCCAGGTTCATAGCCCTGTGTGAGCAGGTGTTTTAGGGCACAGGTTAGTTCAACACAGAGAGGACTTGCTGAGTGTCCCAAGTTTAAGTGCATCACGTTTTAGGTTCTGTAAAATCAGGAATACAAACTGGCCGACAAACTTTTGTGAATTGGACCATGAGTCACGATTAATTTATCAAGCTGTTCTAAATGCATCAACTAAAATAACGGAAATATAAACAGAAGTTATGTAATTCCTGCTTGCCTGTGCTTGGGCCTTGCTTGTGATGGTGGAAACATAAACTGAACTAGAGCGTATAAAAAGATTTCCAAGAAAAAGCCTTTGTTTAATGTTTCCTATGCATCAGATATTCCACTTGCCTCCCAGACGCATATATTCCAAATCATGCTTTTGCTGTCCACAGAAAATTCCTCCATCTATTTATACTTTCAAATCTATGATCTTATACATTAATAAATAGTAATGAAGTCCCGAAGTAAATACCAATGTGACGGTTTCACTGGAGATCTTGCTGACATTTATAAATATCTGCAGCTTTCATGGTTCAGGACACTGGCAGAGCTCACAGATTCTGTTAAACTTTATCATATAATTGTACATATGGTCCCTCTTTTGAAAGTATAATGCATGGGGTTGATGGAATATTTCTGTTAGGCAGCACTGCGTGTGTTTGCCTGCTTTATGAAAAGCCATGTTCCTGTGCAGATGTACTTTAGCTAAATCCACCATTTTTCATCTCAGCTGACACCAAACAGCACACACAGTCTGGACTTCCCCAAGCTATGGAAATATTGCTATCTTGTGCTTACTCACTGCTCTGACTGAGTCATCCATTTATATGTCTGTGCATTTATACTCCAGGAGATAATCCAACGAGACTAAAAGCCATTGCACTCCTTGTGCTTGTCTTTGTCTGTCAAAGGGATTACAGGACTTGGGTCCCCATGGTGGAAAGTTTAACTCAGTGACCCAAGAAATACTTTCCAATTGAATTCTGTCATTGCCCTGCTCCAAAAGGTAAGACAGAGGAATTTCACAGGACAGCCCAGAAATGAACCTTGCACGGGACAATCCTAGGCCAGGGATTTTGTTGCTGGGATAAGGCCAAGGTGAAGAGCTGTAAAACATAAGTAGCAATGAATTTGAGTCCAGCTTTTCCAGGAGAAGTTTAAGTGACCAAGAGCAAAGGACTTGAGATGGAAATTAATTTCAGCTTCAGATTCAGGGGTGGCACAGGGATTTCCAAGCCAGTTTCTTGCTGGAAACACTCAGTACTGCCTAACTGTGCAAAAAGATGAATTTCTCACTAGACAGAGCCCTACATACTCAGTATCTCCCAATTATACCATGACATGGGGAAGTGGGAGGGAATTATCCACTCCAGAGAACTCTGTCGAAGTAGGGACAGGGAAGGTCCTCACAGGCTTTAGTCTCCCAAACCTCCTGCCATCTGAGCAGAAATCAAATAGTTGCCATCCCTGATGTCTGCTACAACTGGCAGGAAATTGCTAACTTCCAGATAAAATAATGGCTAAAACTCCCTTTTTGCCATTTTTTAGTGCCCTCAGTTAAACTTTCACACTCTGAGGGAGTTCCATGCTCAGTCATCCCCCACCTGACATTCAATGGAAGCCTTGGGACAGAATGAGGGGAACTGATCAGAAAAAACTCTCTCAGTTTGTGTGCAGATGAGGCACAGGTAGAGCTACTCCCAGTAACTCTGCACTGGGTGGTGAAAGGAACTTCCAGAACCTGCTAGATGGATTCTGCCAGCTCTTCTGAAGCCCCAGCACTGCTCACATTTAAAGTCAGTTAAAAGTGCTGTGTGCTATCTCTCCAGGAAACTTCTTAAGAGTGAACTTCTGGGAACAGTTGTTTTAATCCTCTGGTCACTAGGGACATGAGACCTGTGTTTGCCACTGCTGCTGCTGAGGATGAGACTGGAAGAGAGCAGACAAGGCAAATGGGGTGGGCTGCTGTTGAAGTAAACTCTAAATCCCAGATCAGGATTTTGGTTTTCAGGCTGCAGGATGGCAGCTCTGAGCACACCACACAAACCCAGCTTTTTCAGACAATGCACAAAGCACCTTTAGACTCTCTCCAGATTTCCAGAAATGTATTTATGCTGGTCTAAAATAAATGTAACACAGAGGAAAGGAGAAGGGCTTGCTGCATATGCCACAATACAGATCAAGTCAAGCGAAAAAGCCAGTGTTGGTGGCACATGAAAAATTAACTCCCTGGAGCAAAGTAGGCAACGACTTATTTATGCTGGCTGCAAAAACTGCTTGTTCTATACACTTGTTTTCCTCTTACCTACAGCTCTCCCCAGGTAAGGGTAACCAGCCTTAATTTTACATATCAGATCTTTTTGCTGGTAATATTTGTAGGTGCTGGATGTGTGAGTTAACCAATGATTCACTGCCAAGTGATTTAAGATATGTAACCCATCCCCAGTTATCATTCTGGGAGGAAAAGCAGTGGTGAAAGTGTGTGTCTAAAGAAAGGTTGTGAAGTTTTGTTCTCATAGAATCACAGAATCAGAGTATTCTGAACTGGGAGGAACCCACAAGGATCATCCAAGTCCAACTCCTGGCTTTGCCTCTGCTTTGCCTCCTCTGTGCCTGAAGACTTTGTCCAACTTGCTGACATGTGTGTGACCCCAACAAATGTTTCATGTCCCCACTTGGGACCCAGGGGCTGTGCAGGGCAGGCACAGCCCTTGCTATGAAGAGCAGCTGGTTGGTTTAAAACCTGCAGAATTGGGGTGTAGGGCAACCTGGGCAGGAGGGAAGGTTGAGGGCAGCTGGATGTGCCACCTCTGTATCCTACTGAAGAAAAGGTAACTGGGGGCAGGAGGAAAAGAAGAAGCCTCAACTTGCACCAGGGGAGGTTTGAAATACATGTTAGGAAAAAATTCACGACTGAAAAGGAAGTCGGGCATTGGAACAGGCTTCTCAGGACAGTGAGAATCACCATCCCTGGAAAGGCTCAAAAAAAATGTGTGGATGTGGCACCTGGGGACATGGTTTCATGGTGAACACAGTGGTGCTCTGTGAAACAGTTGGAGTCAATAATTTTAAAGGTATTTTCCAACCTTAATTACTCCATGATTCTATGAATGTTGCTAAAAATGACCACTGGAAAAATGAAGTTTAAACATCTTTAGGTGAACTCACCAAATTAGTGCCCTGGTTGCCTCATTGGATGGATCATGCAATTTCTCAAGCTGTTCTCTTGCTAGCATGGGTAATTACTCCCAGCTCAGATAAGCCCAAAGGTACCAAAATAACATCCTTCCCACTTTTTCTTTTTTTTTTTTTAATTTTGATTCTCCGAAGATGAGGTCTTTTAAAGGTCACATCTTGACAGAATTCCCCTTCCTTAACCCCCTGTTGTGCTAAAACAGATCAGTATTATTGACCTTGACAACAACGCCTGAGAGGTTTAGTGACAATCCATTCTGTATCAACGAGCACATAAAACTGCTGTTTATGGGCTGGGGCGTTCTCCGTGAGGAGAGATCGGCTTCTCCTGACAAGGCACGGGCTAAAAAGATTTAATGTATCCATCTGAATGTGAATTGGATCGTACCCTGCTGACATGAGATCCCCAGCCCCAGGGAGAGCCCTGCCCGGCGCTGTGGAGCCGCATTAGCGGCTCGGAATGGCCACGAGAAGAAACAGAGCATGACAAGGGCTAAATAACATCAGAGCAGGGAGAGGACCAGGTTTCCCCCAGCCCCTCTGCTCTCCCAGACTTTTTAAAACGTGGAAAGCAATTAAATGTATTTGAAGGGGGCTTATTGTGCCTTTGAAACGCTCTTTTTGTTGAAATAAGCATTGTGGAGGTGGATGTGTCATAATGAAGAAAAAGCATCCATGGGTGGCTCGTGTTTTGCTGCTCTCCCACGTTTCACTCCAGCCCTCAGCCTGTGGATGCTCTTACACCTGCTCTGGGGCAAGAGGTCCCTGCTAATTGAATTCTTCTTTTCTTCCCTGATACCCTCGCCAAAATGATCAACAAAAATAAGAGTTGAAACTCTGGCCTCAACAAGGGCAAATTGAATGTGCCCGTGGTGTCAGTGGGGGCAGGATTTCACTTGTTCAGTCAGAAACAGGTTTTGCCAGAATCCTGACTCTTTCCCCTCGAGTTATGGTGATTACTGGGGGAGAGGGGAAGGGGGAAGGGATAGGGAAGAACTATAATAGATAAAGAGGTGGATAAAAAAAAATATCACACACAGTGGTAAAATGTACACTGACTATTGTTATTCTGGTGGTTTATAATAAAATTTGGAAAATTAGGCATATGAAGAAAAGAAGATAAAAATTAAGGGGTTTGTTTCAGAGGTTACTTTTCTCTGGTTTAAGGAGTTATAAATAATCCCTCCTAAAGGGCTGAGTTACCTCCCATCATTAGTCTTATCTCCACAATGCCTGTTCTATCATGTTCATTTCAGGGTCAAAAACTTCACCTTGAAAAGCCAGCAGCACACAGCAGATTTCCCCAGGATTCAAGCAGGGAGACTTGTTTACCAGCCCTTACACTATTCCAGCACTGGGAAACCAACTGAGGCTTTGTGTGTTTGGCCTCAGGGTGTCTTTCCCTGGATCACTGTGGCTGGAAGTAGCATGGAAGCAAACTAACAGCTCTTTGTGGTCTCTTCTGGAGATGCAGGATTGTTGCCCAAGGATCAATAGTTTCTGTTCCAGTACATTTATTATTGAATTGGTATGATTGAAAATAACATTTGGGAAGAAGAGGGGTCACTCACTGCAGCACAAGTCCCAGGAGAACAGTGAGTACAGGGACATCATTGTCCTGGGAGGCCACAAAGGTGAGCCAAGGGCTAGAGCCCCTCTGCTCTGCAGATAGGCTGAGGGAGCTGGGGCTGTTCAACCTGGAGAAGAAAAGGTTCCAGGGAGACCTTAAAGCCCCTTCCGGTGCCTAAAGGGGCTCCAGGAGAGCTGGAGAGAGACTTTGGAAGAGGGCCTGGAGTGCCAAGGCGTGGGGGAATGGCTTCAAACTGATGGAGGGCAGAGTTAGATTAGATTTTAGGAAGAAGTTCTTCTCTGTGAGGATGGTGAGGCCCTGGCACAGGTTGCCCAGAGAAGCTGTGGATGATTCCATCATCTTGTTTTAACTCATGGACAGAGACACCTTCCACTAGACCAGGCCCCTCCAACCTGGCCTGGAGCACTCCCAGGGATGGGGCAGCCTGAGTATCTTTAAGATTCCTTCCAACCCAAACCATTCCCCGATTCTGTGATTCTTCCCATCTGTTGGATGAACATTTGTCTGCACACACATTTCCAAGCCCCTCTCCTTTCCTTCTCAAAAGTAAGAGCAGAACATTACTCTCCCAGTTAAAGATGTTTCTTTATTTCATATTTCACCCATATGAGCTCATTTGACTCCTGCAGCAGCAGAAAGTACAAAGAATTGCCCAAAAGAGAGCTTTGACCATGGTAAGCTCAGCAGCACTGCACATCTCTGGTAAGCAGAGAATCACCACCATCTCTTACAGCATTAGTTTAGGGCCAAACATCTACTGCAGGTCCAAGAAATCCAGCTTGGGTGGCTGGTAAAGCAAATTCCTGCTTCAGTCATTCAGGCAGTTTGCAGATCAAAGGGGTCTTGGTGAAAACCAAGGCACAGGTTACTTGAAATACAATCTCGGCTGGAATAAACCTCTGTGGGGTTCCCTACCTCCAGTTGTCGCTCTGGGAATGCAAACAAAAGGGGGAGTTAGCAAAGGATGAACAAAACCCCCCAAAAGTCAAGGAAAGAACGGGGAGGAAAAGAGAAAAGATTAATCATTCCATCACCGGCAGACTCCTGAGTGGTCCATTTGCTCCTCCCGCAGGAAAAGCCCTTCCTTTGCCATCCACAACAACCACCTGGCCTCTCGCTTGCCTCCAGCTCTTTCCCCCCGTTTCCAGCCCGTAATTAGCGGCACCAGGTGCATGGCTCCGGCCCATCCCTGGTGCCGTTCCCATTGACAAGTGCAGGATTGCAATTTGCCAGCCTTTGTCCCAGCCTCCTGCCCCGGCTGCATCGCTGCATTGACGAGCGGGGCCGCGCAGGGGGGAGGGAAATGGGATTTACCGGGGAACAAAGGGCAGGAGCGCTCCCCGCCCGCAGACCCGGGCACCTGCGGAGCTGCCCGCGGCTCTCCGCGGGGTGACAGCGGGCTCGGAAAACCCCGAGCACGGCACCAGGGCTGCGGGCAGCTCCGCCTGCAGCAGCCACAGCCCTGCGTGCCATTACTGCGGCAGACACTGCCAGGGCTATTTCAGCGAAGTATTTCGGCTGGTGGGATGCTCGGTGCTGATGGAGCTGGGTCAGATCAGGCAGATCCACGCCCTGGCAGCAGGGTTTCCCATCTCTGGATGCCTCACACCGTGTGGTGTGGCCCTTTGGGCTCGGAGTGGCCCCAGGCTTTGCTGATGGCTGCATTCGGGATCAGGTGCAGGGACAGACACGCTGTGAAAACACGGGGCTCATGGCACCCGTGATGCTGCCTCTTTGTCTGGCTGAAGCTCCTGGAATTTGCCTGTTGCCCTCTGTCTGTGGCAGGAGCTCTCCTCAGCCAGGGCTGATCCATGACTCAGTCCTGGGCTCTGCTATAAAACATACTAACACTGACAATGATAATCACAGCAAAGTGAGAACTGAGATGATTTAGGCTTGCAGCTCTGTCCTTTGAGTTGGTTTGATGGACCAAGTCCAGGCATGGACGAACAAGGGATGAAGTGCTCCCCTCTTAGCCCTGACTCTGTGGCACACATAGAATCATAAGTGGTTTATGTTGGAAAGGACCTTAAAGGTCATCTCCAACCCTCTGTCATGGGCAGGGACATTTTCCACTAGATCAGGTTGCCCAGGGTCCCATCCAACCTGGTCATTCCACTGCATGTGAGATTTCTTGTGAGATTCTTCCAATCTCTTTGCACCTACCTGCATCAAAGGTGTGTCCTGTCTTTGCCTCCCAGAAAAATCCCCCCAAAAATACCAATGGATTTAAAGTGAAAGAGTGTAGGTTTAGATGGGATATTAGGAAGAAATCCTTCCCTGTGAGGGTGGTGAGGCCCTGGCATAGGTTGTCCAGAGAAGCTGTGGCTTCCCCATCCCTGGAAGTGTTCCAGGCTGGGTTGAACAGGGCTTGGAGTAACCTGGGATAGTGGAAGGTGACCCTGGCCTTGGCAGGAGGATTGGAACAAGGTGATCTTTAAGGTCTCTTCCAACCCAAACCATTTGATAATTCCATGGTTCTGTGATCCAGGGGAGGGCAGCAGTACTGAAGTTGCTTTCTCTGAATGTCCCTAAGGCAGCAGCTCACAGCAGATGAGGAGAGCAGCACAGCAGCAGCTCTGCTGAGCTCAGCACAGCCTCCTCCCAAAGCCCCTGCTGCTGCCTGAGTTACCCCTGCCAGGGCTCTGCTCCCCCTGACAGGAGCGTGCCCACTGCTGGCTCTGGAAAACTCAGCTCAGGCACCTTCCTGCTTTTCCTGCAGATGCTTCTGACTCATGCTGATCTCCCAGAGATTAGGGAATCCAGCTTTTGAAGTGCTCTGAAACATATGTTATAAAAGAAAATAAATTAATTGAGGCAACATTGGTCTGAGCCCTATCAATGCTGAAATCAGACAGAGGCAGGAGGAATGTCCTTTTTTCCATGGTTCCCTCTGACCCATGGGCTGGAGGAGGAAGTGGGCAGATATTTTAAACAGAGACATTACATCACCGATTTTTTTATGTTCTCCATCTGTATGAACTGTAGGACAAAGTGGAGCCAAGTGTAATTATTCCTGAAGAAATTAAGGCATGAGCACATGCACAGCATCAAGGTGGAGATCCCAATATGGGAATCTTCCCAATTTGGCTTCTCTCTGGGCCAAATGAAGATCTACCCCTCTTTCCTACCACCTCCACCTCCCCCCTGTAAACCTGCAGCTACCTGTAAAGCTCCCAGGACACCTGGCCATGCCCAAGACCAACTGTGCACTCTCTGAGACTGGTGTGAATAAAACCAGCAGGACTGGGAAATAAATCTTTTGAGGGACACTCCTTTTCTTGGGCATCTGAAACAGCAGTCTCAGCCTTACCATTTGATGCAGTAAATATTTCTCCCATGGATAACTTATTCTAAATTGGAAAGGAAGAGCATAAAAAAAGTAATGAAACCCACCTATCTGCAAATTGGAGTTGACCCCAAGCACTGTAGGAAATGGGCTCACTAGTGGGATGAGGATCCTATTCCATATGAAGCCCTCACCAGGTTTTTGCCTGTTTCTCCATGGTTTGCCCCACAATTACCCTTAGAGGTTTTCCTCAGCTGCTGAAAAGAGGAGCACAGAAATGGGTAAGAGGCTGCGCTGCAGCATTCTTGGAGTTTTCAGGTTCACCTGGATCCCAGACATGACAACAGCCTGTCTGCTTGTCCCACCCCACTGCCTGGCTCTGCCTGGCTCTCCCAGAAGAGGATTTTTCCAGCCCAGGAGCAGAATTGGAGACATTGTTCCAATGGAAAGGCTTTGACATCTCTACATGAAGGAATTTGCTCAGTAAGAAGCATTGCAGACCACAGGTGTAGGTTTATCATATTGCAACACTCTGATTTTGGAGCACACTGGAAATGCAAGGGTTTTTTTTATCAGAGACTACAGGTTTCACCTGTATAAAAATAGGACACCATCAGCTTTGGATTGTCTATTAATTTTCTATTTATTACATTTGATTTTCTATTAACTTTTTATTAATTCTATTTGTTTTTCTATAATCTTTCTATTACTTTGATTTTCTGTTTCATTTCCTCTGCTACTTTTTCATCATTCTGCTTTATAATCAGCTGAGATGAACAGACAGTTCTGGCCTCTTCCCATTGATTACACAGGACTGTTTTGGTTTTCATTACCTTGTTTCTCTCTTTTTGTTCTGGAAACCATACCCTGTCTGCAAAGAGGAAGAGAAGGCAAGTACAGCATTTTGACCCTCAGATTTCTCTCCAGTTTTCTACTGCTGAGATGCCTGGACCTTGTCTTCACATCGGTTGCTTTTTCTACTGCTCAGTTCTGCAGCAGCCAGATTTTGTGGCAACATCCCAAATCCAGCATTCCCCACTATCCAGGAGAACGAGGCCATCCTATTCTAGGACATCCCCCCAAGAACAGGCAGACAATTATATGAAACACAGGAGGGAAAGAGGTGAGAAAACTTCAGTAGTGAGAGACAGCCTGTTCCACAAGCATTTACAAGTCTCGTTTATAAACAGGAGATTACTGCAGGAAAGTTCAGCGTTCACAGCTGGCTGGAAAAAACCCCTCAAATACAGTTTCCTTTGACTCTCCCTTCTGCAACAGTTGGGACTCAGTCTGAAATTCAAATTAACTTTCATACCCGGCCTACAATTCCATTTTGTGCCCCAAAGCTAAATTTCCTGCATAATTGTGTGTATTTAGGTCACTTCTCCATTGTTTGCTTCTGCAAAGAAAATTGCTGATTTGCCAGTGGAGAAAATTCCTAATACAGTTTTCAAAAGCACTTTTGCAATTAGAGATTGTGCTCCTAAATGAGACTGGAACATAGGCATGAATTTGCTTGGGTAATGTCTTCAGACTTTTTTTGGTCTGTTTTTGACAGCAGTGACTTCATTTAAACACAGACTGTATTTGACATTTATACAGGGCTGAGCTCGTTTGCCAAACTTTATTAAAAGAAGTATTTATCCTACTTTCATACTTTAATCAAATATTAACCATAAGTATGCAATATGTGAAAATATTAATCTAACCAATTAACATTTAATCTAGAGAAATAACATCATCTTTTGCTGTTCTAAGGTTCTTTTCACTGAGAATTTTTCCCTACACTTAACATTGAATGAAGTTCTTTAGTTTCTAATTTTCTGCTGTGAGAAGTACTGGGTTGGTATCTCCTGTTTATGTCTGACTGTACAGCACCAGCCACATGTATGGGCAGATCCATATAAACATTTTAACTCCTCCAGGTATCAAATTAAAATATTCTGAACTGACTGCAATGGTGAAGAAAGCTCTCCTGGAGGCTCAGTTAATGGGCTGAGACCAAGGATCTATGCAAAGCAAAGCTGTATCTCTGGGTCTTGCAATGAACTAAGGAGCATGACTCGAAATTTCTATTTTTTACATCTTAGAAACCCATGGCTTGTGGCTTCATAAATATTTTTTTCTGAATGTGCTCCAGAACAGGTCCAAACAATGAGCAAAAGGCCCCACAAGGGCTGCACTTCAGGGCAATGACACCAAAGGTTGGGCAGTGGAAAAAAAAAGCTGATGCTGCATGTACATTTCTGGCATTAATTAAAAAATCAAATCACTGCCACCCCACCCCCTCCAGATGCATGCTAGGGACAACAAAGCATGGCAGATCTACCTCAGGATGCTGGGAGAGAGGGGAAAAAGAATCAGGTCAAAGCACACAATATACAAATCCTTGTGATGCCGTAGGGCACAGTATGCAACGACCTCAGACTGTTTTGAAAATCGATTACAGAAGGCCTTCAGCTGAATGGAGTCAATGACCCTCTCCCTGCACAGCAGCAGAGAACAGCCACATCTTCTCTGAGCTCATACACACGAGGGGTCCCAGCCCAAGATCCTCATGGTGGCAAGGAAAAGGGGACAACAATGGGAACAGCCTCTCCCAGCTACTCTTTCTCAGACCAGGAGATGAAAACCTGGGCTTTCTTTTCAAAAATATTTGATTTCTGTGAGATCAAAATAGATGAACCCCAGTTTTCCTCTTTCCCTTCGGAAAAACATCACCAGCTGTGCTGGGGGTCAGGATGTAACAGACAAAGAACGTGTGTAATTCAGGAACTACAACTGCCTGGTGAAATATATGTCAAAAGAGACAGCTGGCCTGAAGGCTTGAGCTGCCCTGCGCCTTTGTCTTAAGGTTTTCTCTGGCTGCAGATACAGGAGAATTGGGACTGGTGAAAAAGGGTGTTTTAGCTGGTATGTCTAATTGCCAGTGTCTCCTTTTTTGCACTTACAGGATTTCCCAGTTACAGCTGCTCTGCTCAGGCAGTGAAATCTGTGACCCACACAGTGCTGAGGTTTGGTACCAGGGAGCAGAACAGTCAGACACAGGAGAGAACCATTGAGTCATTCTCTGGGGAGAACAGAATGGTCATTTGGGCAGCAAAGAAGTGGCAACTCTTAGATTCTTGATGCTCCCAGCAGACATAGAAAAATAAGTTTGGTTGTTATTGGTGGGCAGATACTCTGCTTCTGATAATTGTTTCCATCATTCTCATTAGAGTAGAATTGGTGAAGTTTTTGGTTCAGTGACATGCATTGAGGCTGCTCTCTCCATCAGTGGTACACTTCAAATCCTGGGGGTCCGTTTTGAGCCCTCAGGACAAGAAGGACATTGAGGGGCTGGGGTTTGTCAAGGGAAAAGCAACAGAGCTGAGGAAGAGCCTGGAGAACAAATCTGATGAGGAGAAGATGAGGGAGCTGAAAGGGTCTCAGCCAGGAGGAAAGGAGGCTCAGGGGAGACCTTGTGGCTCTGCACAACTCCCTGACAGGAGGGGACAGCCGGGGGGGTCAGGCTCTGCTCCCAGGGAACAATGGAAAGGACAAGTAGAAATGGCCTCAAGGTATGGCAGGTGAGATTTAGATTGGGTTTTAGGGAAAAATTTAATTGGAAGGGTTGTCAAGCACTGGAACAGGCTGCTCACCAACACCAGAGGTGCTTAAGAGATGTGTGGATGTGGCACTTGGGGACATGGGTGAGTGGTGGCCTTGGCAGTGCTGGGTTAGCAGCTGGACTTGATGATCTTATAGATCTTTTCCAATGTAAATGATTCTATGATTCAGTGAATTGGAAATCAGGTTGGACAGCATTACTTCCACAGAACTCATAAATTGGAGCACAGGGATTACATTGCTTGAAAGCACATACTCTTCAAACACTGATAACATGATACAGCAGCACCAGTTCACCAGACTAAGCACATTTTCCAGGAAATGGTGCAAAAACTTTTGAAGTAAAGCAGTGCTGAAAAAAAAAAAAAGGGTCAGAAGTAGCTCCATTAATTTTTTTTTTTGCGTCAGCTAACACAGACTGTGCAACTGTTCTTCTGTTGTTTCTCTTTCCTCTCTCAGAAAATCCAGAAAATCCCCCACAGCAGCAGAAGCAGCAGAGGAAATGAATTGTGAGTTGTGTGCCACACAAACATCTGAAGGGATTTACTTCTGAGCACGCAAGGAGCTGACTGGCTCAGCTGGGAAGGGATGCTCAGCACATGCTGAGGGGGAACAGGCACAGCACAGCCAGAGGAGCTGAGACGAGGTGATCACACCATGGTGTGAGTTACCTGCCTGCAGGAAGAGTTTGGCTTTTTAGCAGTGCCTCAAACCTTGTGAGAGGGTCCAGCCTGCAGAAAAGTAAGGGAGAACCTTATCACTCCCCACAGCTACCTGAGGGAGGGTGCAGCCAGGTGGGGCCATAGAGAATGATACTATTCCTAGAATAAGAAAACCTAGAAAATGCAGAGAAGATGCAAGGGGGAACACAGTTCCCAACACTGAGGGGTTTTTCAGACTTTTGAAGAATAGTCTGGCAGCTTCAGGCCAAAAAGAAATGGACAAGGGGGAAAAATCAAACGGATCAGGTGCACAGGAGAGGTGGCAGAAGGAATGTGTTTCACTGCACACAGAGCAAGAGGCAGCCACAGGACAAGACCCAGCTGATCCCTGGGTAAAGGGAATATAAAAATCAGACTAAAGGCCACAGTCTATCTTGAAACCAGGTGATCAGGTGAGTACAGCTCCTTATCAAATGCTAATATGAAAGCTCCATATTAGCTATTACACAATAAAAGCTGGGCTGTGGCCTCGGCAGGTTTATTCTGGCACTGAACTCATGCCCATGCTCAGGTTTTGGGTGCAGGCAAACTGAGCCCCTCAGCCCAATATCTGGAAAAGGGCCAGCTTCAGCCCATCAGGCTGCTACCTATCAATATTTCCTTACAGAACAATAAAGTTTTCATACTGAAATTTCTGTGAGCTTTAAGAGTGTAGAAGCATTAACTTAATATATTTCTGCAATTAAATACTTACATTATTTTAATTCATGCTGCACATTTAATTGATATTACTATCATTAAAAGCCTTCTAAACCAGGCTTCTGCTTTGTTTTTTTTCCTTCTCCCTGAAACTGATTCTTGACATCTGACAAGTCTCCAGTTCTTTACTAGGAGTTAACAACCAGCTGTGGAGTGACTTCACTTGCTTCCCTATTCCAGTTGTATGTAGTCTGCTAAGGCAGCTGTAGGTAAGCATTAAATATCCCCCAAATAAAAAACAAACTTTGCAACAACAACAAATACAAAGATCCAAAAACCACTCTGAAGTGCACACTTCCAGATACTTACAACATGAACGAAAACATTCTCAGGATTAAAACTGATTTAAGTTGATGGTGTCACTTCATATTCTTCAGGTAACAGATTCCCACTGTACCCCTGGCAGGGATGATCACCAGAAGAATAAATTACTCTCCTAAAAGAATACTTCAAAAGGCTTCTGGCATTTTGGAAAAGGTAATTTGGATAAGCAGGAAATGCAGGGGGGAAAAAAAAGCACAGCTCAAAAGACTTGAAGGACAGGCTTGTCCAAATAATCCTATGCCAGAGACTCCACAGGTTGTTTTAAAAACAGACCAGAAAATGTTCTGCTTCCTTAAAAGCTTTTTCCAAAAATGTTTTATTGCATGCTTGTAATATAGCCTGAATTGTTTTGTTACCTTCTTATAGCATGGGACAGGACTCAAATTTCAGAGGAAGGTGAGTGTTCTCACCGAGTTCCACTTGGTGTTCATGAGCCAGAACAAACTCTGATGTTCTGCTCAGAGTAAGAGGGAAGAGCCATGATGCAGCTTCAGCAAGATGACACCTACTGAAGAGAATCAGCAGGACACTGGACAGTGTCACAAACACTTCTACTGCTGAGCAGCAGAGGTAAAGACAAGGAAACACAGAGCTAACCGTATTTTCTTTATATCTGCTCTACTGTAGAAATAAACTTCCTGTTTCAAATGCCTGTTCAGCAAACCATTAGTTCCACATAAGTCTAAGTTTTAGGTCACAAAGTTTTCAGTCCTGTTTAATAGGATTAAAAACCTGTAGCAAGTTTTCTTCAAGTAGAGTAGCACCCCAGAAAAAGCTGCTAGTTGGGAAAAGAGAATAAGTCCCTCCCACAGTTGTGGCTAAGTAGGACCTTTGAAAGGCTACAGATAATTTTAAGGTCTCTCACTTCCAGTAAAAACACTGGAAAGTTCACACAAAAATTGGTATGCACAAATTAACTTCATCAATACAGGAATTCTCATTATATTGGTGATCTTCCAGCCCTGCAAGCTCACAAATGAGAGCCAAGCACCATGTTCATCCAAGTCCCAGAGCCTCTCCTATGTATGTGTATTTGCAGGGATAATTATCTTAGTTATCTCTATCACAGAATCATGAAGGTTGGAAAAGATCTCTGAGATCGAGTCAAACCTTCAGTACATGTAAGATCTTCTATTTTTTGCCAAATTCACTTCTGTTCCTTCAGAACTTGTTAGAATAATCTCCTATATTCTTAAAAATTGCTGAAAACTAAAACAGAAGTGAGATAAATGACTTAACCAGGCTTCAGGGTTCTGCCTCTTTTAAATTAGCTCACATAAATGCAGCCTCATGAAATTCAGCCACCATG
This sequence comes from Toxostoma redivivum, assembly GCA_013397375.1. Taxonomy (NCBI): domain Eukaryota; kingdom Metazoa; phylum Chordata; class Aves; order Passeriformes; family Mimidae; genus Toxostoma; species Toxostoma redivivum. The sequence continues at coordinate 35,320 of VXBI01013153.1, read as the reverse complement.
AACATCTGCAGTTGGCTTAATATTTCTATCTGAACAGCTTGGATGGCATTCAATTTTATTATTACATGTCAGGATTGAAAAAACCAATTTAAACAAACCAACAATGCTATTCAGAGGTATATTATTCTTTGGCTTTGAGGAAAAATACATTTAAATGTGTATTTTCAGTTAGATAGGAAAAAACAGTCTTTTTATACACTGAGCTGGAAAACAAAGGGATATATTTTGTCTCCCATGTCTGCTCCATTAATGTGAACCAAGGCTAATAGTCAATCTTATCATAGCAATTCCATTTTTTTAATCCACAGAAACTATTATTTTATTTTGCTAGACAATTCAGTTGTTCTGTTTTAATCCTTAAAGGGATAGGGTTGAATCTTTAAGTTCTTTTCATAGACAAGTTTGCTCCAGGTCTCAGGTGACAGCAGAATCCCCACCTGCTCCCTCCCCAGGTTTAATTTATTTAGTCCGTGTCAGAATCCTTCCAGCTCTGTCTATAAAGATTTCCACAGATGACAAATGTGAGCTGGTTACATACAGGCTCATTTTTGCTTCAAATCATAAAGGCTAAACCCATATTTATTTTAGCCTTGAGCATCCTAAATTCTTAGAAATTACATTACAAAGGTCTAGCTTTTATTTTACAATACTGAATCTGAATCAGGGCAAAAGATACAAATGTATTTTGCTCCTGTGTCATGTAGTATTTCAGAAGCTGGGCATCCTAATCCATCCCTAGTTCTCTTGAAAGCCCCAGACCAGGCGGCCTCTGGGGAATGCTGGGGCTGGAGCCAAGCACATGCAGCTTTATCTTGGAATTTCAACATGAAAGGGAAAAAACAGCAAAAAGGAGGGAGTTTTATAATTGTAACTAATAGTGATCACGATAAGCCCTCAGTATTTCATTTTAATCTAACTCCCTTGAGCCAGAAATCTGATGGAGGCCTGGAAAGTTTGTAAATCAGGGACAATAAAAGAGATGTGAGGACGGTTTGTGTAGCATTGCACTCAAATACACACACACGATGTAATTGCCTGTTTTATTTAGTGGAATCACTTTTGTAGATTAGAAATATTTCCAATTCCCATTTACTCCAATGCAAGCCTCCACCATCGACAGGCGTAATGCAGTTTGTTCAACTGATTCCAAACAAAAAAAAAAGAAAAAAAAAGGAAAAGAAAAGAAAAAAAAGTACAATCTCAAAAGTTAAGTTAGAAACTAAGTTCACACATTTTCTTTGGGACCAGGAATCTGTACATAGTACAAAATATACATTTATTGAACTTTCTGTAAACACACAGTTTGAATTGTGTAAAACTGTAAATAGTGGGTGAACTACGTGGAGAATAATTTATTATATATTGTTATACATTCTACTTAAGGAAAATAGTTATGCTCTTGTATATTACTCTGTTAAATTTATAAATTCCATAATGAAGCTGTGTAATCTGCAAACATGCTTTTCAAGCTTAAATCTCTCCATTCATAACACACATTTATACAGGTCATCAATGAAAAAAGTTACACTTTCCACAAAATAGATATAAAGAGGTCATGAATTTTCTAAAAAGACAGGCACAGCATGTCACTACAAACGAGACTCTTATGGTATGGTGTGGAGTCAATTCTGTGAGAAGACAGGTGAAAACTCTCTAATTCAGCATGTTTGTACGTGGTCTTAGGAACAAGACAGATGCTAGAACCCAAAATCTCTGCTTATAAAGATTTATAAAATAGCCAGTCCTGGAAGTCAAAGCTCACACTTTTCAGATATCCAGCACTCCCTGGCTGGGAGAACCTTGGCTTTTGTCTCCTATCAACTCTTGGTCACGAGTAATTGAGTTTTCCAAGCAGTGAAATATCGGGCACCATTTGCCAAGAATATTTGCATAATTCAGCACTTACTCCAAAAACCGGATTCCTGGCACCATAGAGTTACATCTGGTTAACAAATACAATTTTAACTCTGGGTGCCCAAGGTCATCAGCAAGAACAGGCTGGGAAACCCCAACTCCCAGGGGCTGTAGGGTGTTAATCCGCAGCGTCCCAACACTGGGGACTCCGGTGTGCAATGCCCAGTTTCCAATTTAAAAGGCTGGAAATTCCAAATTGCAGCAGATTTCTCAGTCTGGCATCACTCAGCAGGAATAAAAAGTTCCCCTATAAACACTGTCAAAGGTCCTTTCATAGAATGGTCCATAGAATGGTCTGGGTTGGAAGAGCCTTAAAGATTGTCTAGTTCCAACTTTTCAGGAGTCCGTCACTGGACATGGATATAATTCTATATAAATTCAGGACATTTATTCCTACATTTTTGGGGTCTCTTTGTCTTTCCATCCTGGATACATAATTTTGGATTTCATTTTTTTGCAGCTAAAAGCACTGCATCAAAGATCAAACCTCTTAAACTGTGCTCTTCTGAGGTTTTAAAAGCAAATACTTAGACATTTAAAGAATTAAGAAATCAGATTAATCAAATGTTTTGCTTTAACATTACCACTGTCTTCCCTTTGGCTTTGAAAAGCTTTTTCAAAACCTAAACCAAATAGATTGTTTTTCATTCCAAGAGAAGTGAGACAGTTAAGACTCCAACAACATGTTCAAAATTTGTATATTGTGAGCAAAAGCTCCCTCAACATCAGCAGGATGTGAAGTTAAGTTTTTGCCTGATTTTCCCAAGTCTATCTGACTCTAATTTTCCCCTTTTGTGTGAACAAAAATAATGTGATCCAGCCTGAAATCCCAACAGTGAAAATTAAATCGGCCACCCAGTATTTGCACTGCTCAGACTGGCTGGAGTGCAGTAACAGCTGAAATGAAACTCTGGACCTTAGTGTACAGGCATTGATAGAATAAAAGTATTGAATGTTTTAGGACCTGCCAGTCTGATTTATCATTTTTCTTAGAGGTATTTCTCAAAACAAATAACAATGGCAGCTCCTTCAACTCCAGAGACCTCCTCACAATATGCATGGGGAGTCCTGTCCACCTGTAAAAGCCCCACAGTCCCACCAAGCTCTTCAAAGCCAACACTTCAAGGAAGTAAAAAGGAATTTCAGCTTTGCCTCAATGCTAATGAGCAAGCTGAGAAGTGCAGATGTCATGCTCCTAAAGGGAAATGGTACTGCCTGACACAGCACCCACACTTCAGCTAAATGGCTGGTTACACAGCAGTAAGGACCATTGGTTTTAATCTTCCCATTTTGGAAAAAAAGGGCAAAAAAAGAAGAAAGCAAGTGCCTAGTGATATTTTAAAAAGCATTTGGGCAGGAATCAGTGCAAGTTATGTGTAAAAATCTGGCTATGCATAAATCACTCTAGAAATCTGACCTGTCATCCCACATTTCTACCCAAGTTTTGACACTTTCAGATTTTCTTGGTTCTATAAAAGGCATTTCTGAAGTTAAGCTCACTTTCCCAACTTTTGTGGTGCAAAAGTTAGGGGGTTTTGTGTTCATTGCATATAAAGCAAGCCTCTCCCAAAACACTTTCCTAAGACATCATCATCACTCCTTTTCCCTTAGCCTGGAAGCGAAGACTTTAGAAGAATGTGTACAAGAGATGGGGAAAAGAAAGATCTGTTTTACTGCTCAAAAGGAACATCAAACAAAAACACAGAGAAAATGAGGAATACGAACAAAGCCTAAGTAACTACAGGTTAGCAGCTCTGACACAATCAGGAGATTAAAGCTCCAGACATTTTTTTCACATATTAAGTAAATGGTAGAAATATTTATCATTTTTCTAGAAACAAATTGTCAGTGGGAGACAATGTAAACTCAACTTTTAACATGTCTATTTTTTTTTCTACTTGAATGCATTTAGTGGTCCATGATACTTAAGAGAAGCTTCAAGTTTTCCTAGTTTCCTGACCTCTTGTGAACACGTGCCATACCCCAGGTGGCTGCTACCTCATTTACAAAGCAATGTTATTGGCAAAATAAGGCTACAGAGTGCTTCAGATGTGCACATCTGGGTCTGCAGAAAGCTGCAGACTATGCAAGCACTCCACAGAAAAAGCTCACAGAGGACTGGATTCTCTGATCAGTATTTCAGACAGGTCAGTCAAAATTATTTAGCCATAGAGTATACTTTTAAATTCTGCTCCTTTTTACAGCTTATAGCAGGAATCACATTCATTTTCTTGTGCTACAGCATCCTGGAAATTCACGTTTGGAGCCTCTTTTCCCCACTTAAAAGAGTCAAAAAACCTCTCCAGCCAGATGGAGAGTTTACACCCTGAACTGGCCTATAAAGGCTCAGATATGATCACCTGACACAGGTAGTTATAACAAGGAGCCACACTTGTTATCTAGGAGACATTATCTTCATATCTGGTGAAGCTTGGCACCAAGTAACAAATAATTTTCTACAAAGAATGTCAGGTACAGCCCTGTAGCTCTACAGTTTTGCTGTTTCTGAACCTAGGCAAGGTACATCAGGTTTGTATCAAATACTGTATTTGCCAAGGGATAAGGAAAAGGGCACTGCTTTCCTAAAGGTTAGCCCCTTTCAGACATGGCCAAGTTTAAATACCAAGGAATTGAAATACACCAAGTCATGTGTGCACAAAAGCAGTTCAAGAAGGTGCAGGTAGAGATGGAGGTGAACACCTTGGCATGATGAAATCCTGATGTACATTGAACTAAGGTAAACTGTAACAACCATATCATTAACCTAATTGTGGCAGCCGTGCTGTCTCTCCCACAGGACATAGCTCCTAACTTCTAGGGAGTGAACACAGAGGAAGATTGTCAGCACAGAACTCACACACAACATTGAGACCAAAGTTTGATGATTTCAGTTTAAAGAAAAGAAACATTTATCAAACAAAATGTTTGTCTTAAGTGGGGAAAGATCTGCAAAAGCTTCAATGCTCCCTACACAGGCCATCATTTATCTGGGTGTGGTTTCCCAAACTGTGGCAGGAGGGGTGGGGCAGCCATTCCTTTGCTCTCAGTCCTGTCTCCCCACTCTCCATTTTTCCCTAGCACCAGCACCCCACAGCTGGATTATCAATTTACCCAGCTCAAGAGGACTGTTTTTTTCTTTCTCCTTAACTGCACATCCATGTAAGGACAAGCACTGGCACAAATAAAGGCAATAGGGGCAAACTAGGAGCAATGGTTTAGTCTTGGTGTAGGATCATGAAACCATATCCTTAGACCATAAACTACTAAAAACGGAATGCAATAGGAAGTGTCTCCTAACCAGGGTATAAAATTAAGGCAGGATTCTTATCAGGAAATCAACTGAAGTGAAAACTGATCCCTAATTTTGTTAAATCATCTTGAACTGAGCAAAATGGCTCAGACATGAACCTATATAGTGACAGCACCAGCTTTGCAAGAAATAATGTAATGGACATTGAAGTCAGTTTGCTACAAGATCAGCTTTGGCACCTGCAGGAACTCTCAAGGTAAGCACTACCATGACTCATCTGCTGCTCAGTATTCAGCAGGCACCTCGCTGACACAACCTACGACTGCCGCAGTTCACTTAACACAAGCTGATGAAATTCCTCCCTCCAACTCTGACTCCAGCTCAAAGTTTAACTGAATGATGGCCGTGCCTCAAGGTCATGGTGGTGCTGCTCCTGGGCCAGCTGAGTGCAAGCCCAGCTCAAAGGCTCAGGCTCTGTTTCTGTCCCAGCTTGAGTACCAGGGACTTTATGGATACAAAGGATTTACAAAGCCTTGCAAACCTAGGATCCCACTCAATGTCAGTGCATTTAGCTCATCCAACACTGGTTTAAAGCACATTCTAGAAGCCTCTGTCTTGAACATATTTTCAATGCTGAATTAGCGAGAATTATTTGGAACAGTTGTCTATAAAGCAGTTTACAGGTATTCTCCCAGAAAGATCAGTGAAACATTTAATCTGACTATAACAAAACTCACAGAAACTGTAGCCAGTGAAGCTGTCAAATGTAGAAGGAAAACAAAGTTGCATGGCATACGAAGCAAAGTAGCTTTACAAATGTAATTTCCTTTTAAAAACAAGCAAATCGGGACCATCCTATTTGAACATGTATTTAAAAATACATCTGTTAACATCACACAATTTTCATTTTTGTCACACAGGAATCTTTTTCCAAGAGGGAAATAAATAGCACACAATATTTCAAAACAAAAATTGCTGCCTTGCCCCTGAGGTGCTAATGTTTTTAGCATTTAAAAAAAAAAGTTTCTGGTGCAAGAAGGAGATGCACAAAGGTGCAAAAGTGCCTATTTCTTTTCAGAGCAGTGAAAAAAGTACAGCTTGCCTCTTTTCTAGGATGCTTTACATATTTAACTCGTTTATTCTGTAATCAAAGTCTGTATCTAAAATGGCAGTGTTTATGCATACATCATAATTCAGTGCTCTGAGCTCATCAAAAAGCTGAATGTAGGCGGGAGAGAGAAAGGCCTGAAACGGGCTTTCTGCCACTACCCTCAAACCTACTCACATCGCCTGTAGCAACAGCAGAATTATTTTCTTTCTAACCTTCAGGAGACCTCGTCAGAAGAGGCTTCAGAAATCTCCTTTGTCACTGAGACAGTTTAAGTGATTATGGTTTGAAGTATGGCTTTTCACACCACAGTTTTGCTTCTGATTTTTAAAGTTTAAACCTCAAAGGTTCCACAGTCCAGTTCAAAGTTTTGCAGTTTCCAAAACTAAACTTTAGTCTCTATGAAAAAAAGGACAGACCTTTATCTGCCTAGTCCTAAATTAAGTTTAGCTTTTCACACTAATACGCCATGTATTATTAAATATGCTCGTTAATTAGGTGCCTGTGAAGCTATAACTTAACATCATTATAGTTTTGCACTCTACAACAAAATTAGACATTTTAAGCATTTATTCATAGGTAGGTAAGGAACTGGTTCTTTAAGCAAAAATTGCTATAAATTTATAAATACAAATAGTGCTTATGTTTTCTTCAATCATGCTTGAACAGATTACAAACTGAATACAATGAAGTTACGTTTAAGCACCCCACAGAGACAAGAGGGATAAAAGAAAAGTTTGCTGGTATATACTATACTTAGTTCCAAGACACTATAAGTTACTTTTTCACTGTTCAGTGTTCCCTAACTCTGCATTAGTTTTAAGGCTATATATACAAATATGTATATGTCAAAGTTAGGGAAAGACAAATATAGCAAAATGCATTGTACTACATTTTCCTATCAAAAAGTAATTATACACCAAGTTCTGAGTCTGTTTAACTGCAGTAAATGTTACAATCTACTTGTTTTACTGATTTTCCTTTTGAGGAATCTGCCTACTAAATGAGTAAACTACATATTAAATACAATATTCTCAACCAAAAAGACAATACAAGGTGCACAAAACAGCAGTTTTGCAAACACGACTGACTTGAAAACTTAATTTTCGTATGCTCAATGGGAGAAAGCTAAGCTTAAATCAAATTAGTTTATTACCTTATAAAATTTTAAATTAGAATTTTAAACAACAAACAGTTAAATATTGTCAACATGCTATACCTCAAATCACAAGTACTGTTTAACCACTAGTCTCTCATTCTAAGTAAGTGGGTCAATTAAAAACACACACCATAAAATGTTAAAGATTGTCAGGCTTTAACAAATGTATTTTTATCAAACAGTAGGCAAATTCAAACCAATGCACATCTTCAGTAGGGAGGGGCAAAAAAACCAAAAAACAAACCCAACACCAAAAAGCCTGAAAAAACCCACATTTATAAAAAATAGGGTAACGGATTAATCCCACATCATCCTCTAGCATATGGCTATGTCTTGGGCAATAATCAAAATCCTTCCCATTTTAAAAATGGGCTACCAATTAAGAAAAATATTCTTCCACAAGTAAAATATAATTTACAATGGCACCGACATTTTAAAAGGCAGGAAAAAGAAGGAATTACACATTTATGGGTAAATGTCTTGTTTGTTAAATCAAGCTTTATTGATAAAATGGAATTCAGAGTACTTTTCTTGGAACAGCAGCAGACCCAGCCAATCAGGATTGTAAAAATGCTGCAGACTCTTACTTTATGTAGAAAGTTGTCTTCGTGCTCAGTGATTAGTAGTTTCAGGTAAGGGTTAATGAAGAAAGAGGTGCAAAGAACCAAGGCGTTCTCATCCCAAGATTGGTACATGTATGAACAGGATACTGTTAACAGGGCATAATTTAACTCCCACTGAACTCAAAATGACAAATCCCTTCGACTCAACATGAGAGCAGGAGTGCATCCAAGAAAATTATATATGTTTGTTGAAGAATGTGCACTACTCCTAAGTTATTTTTCCATTGCCAAGTGGAATTCACACACTGATTTCTGGTAGGTTGCCCATGAGTTCAGCTTTCATAGAAACCAAAAAGTTATCTTTAACAGTTTTGTGCACCTCTTGAGCACCTAGCCGGCTAGGCTGCTGCTCCTTGCAATCCAAAACCACAACATGATTTTTAAAAGGGATATATATTGTTGCATCACACAAGCCAAAACATTTCTTCTAACCTTTATAGTGATTTAAAGCGGTTCATAATTAAATATGAGCATTTTGTACAAAGACAATTGCACTTTACAAAAACAAAATCATACAACATAAATTGCTGGAGTCTGATTTACAACATGAATTTATGGTTTGAAATCACGTTTACAGAAGTCTGTTTTACAAAAAAGATCCGTTCCTGGGCTAGATGTCGTACTGCTGTAGTCACTCTCACCAACACATCATATTCCCTTCTTTAATTAAGGTTGAGGATGGATGTTAAGAAGGGTCACTGAGGTTGGGCTGCATTTTCATTTGCAGGATGAAACGTGAACTCCACAGCTAGATGAGCAGTTTTACCACATATCATCAGTTGAGGCAGAATCCTTAAAGAAAAAAGAAGGAACCCTTTAAAGTCTGGAGTGCCCATCCTTGCGGCAGTTTCTGGATAATCCAGACTGAAAAGGGTAAAGACTTAAATCATTTCAGGAGTCTGTTTTCTCTCCCCTTCAGAAAGAGCTTTTAAAAAGTATCTAAACCCCACATATTCTTAATTAACAAAACATTAGAACCAAGGAATTTCAAAATACGACTGTTTCATCAGTCCTGAAAATAAGATGCTAGGAATGTTACTCAAAAGCATTTCCAGAGCCTTTCTAGTTATTTCCTGAGTAGTTAGAAGTAATACAAAATGGATACACTCAGCTCACAGGTGCGACAAAAGAGCAGGATGTGCTCATGCCATGTGTTATCACCATTATCATCTTTTGTGTTCTCAGCCCTCCCTCGCTGCATGGGAAGATACAGACATCAACTGACACCCTGTTATAACTCAGAGCTATTTTAACACTTTTAATTTAAGGTTACAGAAGTGTAGTTGAGGCAACTGAAGGAAATCGTAATTTTGGATGGTAATAAAACCACAAGGGGAAGAAAATATATGTATATTACAAAAAAAAAATAAAATTGAAAGTTGTGGTCCAAATAATTGCATGGCCACGTTACTTGGTATTTCAACCTATACAATACCTGAGTGTCCCAAAAATTCATTCAATTTAGGCCCACAGGCAATAGCAGATTTTGTATAACTACCACAAGCCTGACAAATGTTTAACCAATTCCTGGTTTAACCAGTATTTAATTTTACCAAGTGTTTTTTAATCCATTTGCCTCTGTGTCAGGCCTGTTTCCTTCTCCCTTGCTTAGACTGTTCTGTATCCAGCCTCATCAGGTGGGCTCACAGGTTAACCATGAGCAAGTGGGGCCACAACTCTGCAGCTGAAGTAACAGCTGAATCAGCAGCACAGGAATCAGAGCAAACTGCTCCTGTGCACCGCCTTTTGTTGTTTCAGCATCATCTTCAGCTCCTTTCCCCTAAGCAATTAAGGAGCAGGATGGGTTTTTACACCAGCACATCCTGGTGCTTCCACTGCTACACCTCCCCATCATTACTGAGGCTGCAGGAGGCAGAAATATTACTGCTCTTCAAAAGCACTTAGTGACTCCTTGGAGAGGAAAGAGGCTAATTAAATCTCTAGCAATGCTACACATGATAATTTCTTAGCACTGAAGTTCTGCACCCTTCATTCAAACTTGCACACAGAATCCATTACAAACCAGAGAGGAACAGTTGGCACGGAGGTGTAGTTAAAAAAACACAAACTGAAATTGCCCTTTGCAAAAGTACCACCTCCAGCTTTTCCTTCAAGACCAGAAGTAGCAAAGGAGAGCAATTATATGAAAGAGCAAAATGCTTGTTTCAAGAATGAAGAATAAAAGCAGCATGAGTAAAAATGCAGGAGCTGCTTGCCAACTATTCCATATGCAAATTTCTGTATCCCAGTTGCCAACATTAGCAAAAAGTTTATGTACTGTACATTTGTAGAACAGCAACATATTACAGAATTTATTTTGAAGGTAAAGCATCCTCTTCCAGCCCCTATTCAGGAATTTTTATGCTAAAAATAGAATGAAGGCTGCCAAATAAAACTAGTGCACAGTTGTAAAGCCAACGCACAATCTTTATGTCTGGCTGCATTTCACTTATGTCACATCCAAGCATGTAAGTAATTTCTGCTGATAGTTAAAGGATCAGTTTAACTGCTCGATGAGATACTGCACCTTCAGTGACAGAATGTTGTTTCTGGTGATCAAACTGCCACTGGAATCACGCTCATGTTCACTGTTTGGTTTTTCTTCCCCCCATCATGACAGAGGATTTATGTCTCTCTCAGCACTGACATTTAAGAACCCAAAGTCTTTGCTTGCTGTAAGATGCTCTATGCTTAGGAATAAAAGTGTTTACACAGTCCATTTGGTAAACTAATATATTCTTAACACATTCGTTTAACCTTTAGATTTTTCTTCTTGATATTTAGGAAAAAATGTCTCCTATAAAGAAGGGGAAAAAAAGCCCCCCATGACTCTTTCCACCACTTGGCAGCACTTGAAAACCCAAGCAGGACTGAAATAACGAAATTCCAGAGGACAAATGAATCAACCCCACTGGAGTTTTGATCAGCACAAGGCAGCAGAAAACAATTGCAAAATACAGTCCAAGAGCACAACAGTGTTCTTCCTTTCCTAGGGGAGGAGTCTTTAACAGGAATTTGCAATATCTTTCTTTACAAAACAGCTAAAATAATTGGGGTAGGGGGAAAGAGAATCTAAGAGAAAAGATACTTACAGCATCATCGTTCCTGTAGGGATTCAGTCTGTTATACACAGCTTCAATCACACTCCGTCTAGAGCAAAAAACAAACAAAAAAACCCACAAGATTTTAAGGCTGTGTTCTTTTTTCTCCCCCAAGTCAAATTCCCAATTTTCATTTAAATGCAAACTTTAGAAGATTCCAAATTCACAGAACCACGTTTACTGCAAGTTAGCACTGTCCTTAAACATTCCATATCCTTTAAAACCTTTAGGTTCAAGACAAACAAGGCTGAATATTCCTCAGAGTTCAGCAGGAAAAGGGCACAACCTGACAGTCATGTCTTCACTTTGAAAAAGGGCAGCAGAAACCTCAGTGGACATTGAATGTCCTGGTCATTTGTGTGCAAAAACCACTGCAGCAGTGCCTCATGTATTATGGCATGTATTAAGTATTACTTCCATAGGGGAACAGTGTTATTTTCTGGAACTGTGCTATTTTCTGGACACACAAAAATTGCATTCTGAAGTACACTTTTGTTTGTGTTACAGAAAAAAGTAGTTCTAGAACAGTACTCTTCTATAACGACATGCCCAATACTCTCCTGCAATTTTTTCTTTAAAAAAAAAAAGCAAATTGCAGTTTTGTGTATTGTATCTTCAGACCGAGATAAATTTCGTCTGATAAAAAAATTAAAAAAACTAATTCAAGCATATTTAAGATATCTTAAAATAAACCTTCATCTCTGGGATTCTTGACTTTTCTAATACTGATAGAAAATTGATAAGAAATAGATTAATAAAATATGAATACAACATTTGCAATTAACATGCAAATGAACAACATGACTTTTATTTATTTATTTTAACATAGGGTGAAAAACTGAGAATCAAAAAACCCCTTGAAAACTGGTAACAAAAAAACCAAAACAACAAAATACAACCCAATGTGAGGCTGAAGGAAGAAGCTGCCTTTGCCTTTCCCAGTATATAAGGAAAAAACTTTGGAGGGAGAACAGGAAGGAAAGAGGGGATAAAAAATAGAAATTGCAGACTGGACTTTCAATGCAATTTTCTTTTGGATCCCCTTCTGCAGAACCAAGTAAGATGAAGTAGCAGATGGTGATACAAAACAAACTTCAAAGAACAACCTTTAAACCAATGAACACATGCAGAGCAATCACAAAGGAGTGCAATAGAAGGAAAAAGCAGATGACAAGCTTTGTAATCATCCTGCAACACTGAAGAGTCAGGAACTACCATGTACAAACATCATAGTGAATGACTATAGGGCATGAAAGAGGAGGCTGGATTTAAAGCAATAAAATCAAGCAATTACAAAGTACATTGCATATATGAATTGGAAAGTTTCCCATATCTTTCAAGAAATAGGTATCTTTGATTCTAAACACAGGCAGGTTTCTTGGAAAGCATTATTTTCCTTCCAAATTGGCAACAGTGCTTTAAGTTACATTAACAGCCAATTAAATCAATATTTCTCTAAGTCCCTACTCAAACTAGCATCACTGAGACACAAAATTCCAGTGAAGTCACATCACTTCAGCATTTCCTCACAACCGTGATGCTACTTCTAGCCAAAGCAGATTAAGAAAAATCATTCTGTATGCTGCATTTCATGAGTAACTGACTCACTCATACTTCAACACTACAGCAGCCCATCCTAAATATGACATTATACTTTAAATATAGCATATATATATATAAAGATGCTATTATACTCTAAATTGACATCTCTTCTCCTAGTCAAACAGTTCCTATAGGAACAATATTGTTTTCTAGAAGCCATCTTTAGAGTTTGAACTTTATAATTAATTCAATTTATTAATTTATAATTTATTCAATTACATGCCTAAAGTCCTGATGTTTTGGTGATACAAAGATCATACTCTGAAAGGCCAAAAATATTCTGTATCATACGTGCCCAATCCATTTTAACACAGCACAGGCTCATGAAGAATCTTTTGAATCAAAAAGCACTTGCTTTGGGGTGTAAACAAGCTGAGGACATTGCTTCCTTAAAGACTGATTATTTGAGAAACCACAGAGCATCACCACTGAACCCTTCAAGGACAAAGCCAGCTGTATAAAGCTACAAATTTAACTTCCCACCTATCCTTTTTGATAGACTTCTATCTCACTTTCAGATTTGTCACAAGCAGAGAGGAACAAAAGCAAATTTTTAAGCAATTACAACATGGCTACAGACAAGAAAAGAAAGCTGCCAAGCAAAACATTTTATGCATATCACTTCTTGTTGAAGTGTGTTACACTTCAATCCAAGTAATTAAAGTCAGGGCATTATTTTCACATGTTCAAATGTAACATCCCCCCAGAAACTCCAGTTAATTACATAAAACAGACACTCAGGCCACCCTTAAAAACCCCTCATTCCTTCCCAAAACTATGGTTTGACATTTAATTTTTGCAATGATTCACAGTCAACTCCATTCTTAGGCTTGTCCTTTTCATCCAGAACAACTGGGTAATAAAAACTGGAGAACAGATCATCACCTTTTGTCCTGTGCCCTTCCTCCCTCCCTGCCCCCCCAACTTTTAAGAGTGGCCTTGCAGTTAAAATGTGATTTAAATCAAACCCCACATGTACACTGATGTGAACTCACTTGCTTGCCAACTCCCCCCCCGGCGGGAGGTTTGGGATGCTCTCAGTTGCTAACGTACGCATCACGTGGACTAAGTCTGGCACTCCTTCACCCTGCTTCTTTATGATCTCTGGGAATCAGAAGTACTTTTTTTGTAAGTGCAGTCCAAATTTAACTTAAAAAGATTGAAACACTCAGTTTTATAAAAAGGCAGCTTAACATTAAAAAAAATTAAAGCGACAGACCATACTCAACATGGTAATTGTTAACTTTGGTTCCATAAGGAAAAACCTGTAACAGATTTGACACAGATTTACTGCTGTTACACATGCTGACTTGATTTTAGAAATACACAGCTACCTAGTAACAGTGAGGAAAAAAATCTTTAATGGCTTTCCTGCTATACATTAGATAGAAGATGTAATATCTTCCCACAGTATGACCAAGGCATGGGGCAGATATTAACATCAGCTTTATCATTGCAACACAAGATAAAATATTATTGCCATCACAGAAAACACAATAGTTTCAAGAAATAAAAAGTTACACATGTCAGAAGTAATTCCCATGGCTGTATGTGTATTAACCAATACTTGTACCTCACTCCATTACAGCAACATGCAAATTTTAAGAACTATTACACATAAATTAAAAGCCAGGGACATCACATCTAATTGACAGTTTCATCCTCGGCTCAGGAGATATTTAAATTTGGGGCAGAAACTTAAAGCTGATCCACTCCAGCTTCTGGGTAAAGAGCATCTGTATTGTAGCCACAGCCACATTTGTCAAGGCATTCATTCTTTAACTGTATTCTTAGGCCTGGCTGGTTTGGGTTTTTTTTTTGGTTTTTTTTGGTGTTTGCTTTTTTCACTTTTCTCCTCAAGTCAAAAGCACACAATTTTATTTGAATTCAAGACATTTCAGACCATACCACCCCTGAAGAGTCACTCTTAAATAGCGATTTTACGAAGTTTAAAGAACATTTTAAAAAATGCATCTCTTTCATTTCTCTGTAAGCATGAGCTCTCAGAAATTGCAAGACACATGAATTAAGACCTGGTGCTGTTCATCTTCAAGTGAATACTGCAACATGCGTACAATAACGTGTACATATGTGCACATCTATACATATACACTACTCTTCATGCAATAAAGCATTTACACAGTTCGAAAATAGTTGGAATTCATTAGTACCTCTTTTGAAATATACTCAAGCATTCAGATTTTGCCCTAAATTCCAGAAGAACATACCAAGTTTCCATTTTATAATTTGTAAGACAAGGCACATTGAAAGCTTTTAAAACCAGCATGTAACCAGTCCTTTTAATTAAAACAAAACAAAACCTAAAAAAAAAATTGTGAATTACTTTTTGTGTATGTAATGGTTTTTCAGGGCTGTGTGTGCTTACAAAAATCATCAGCTCTGTTTTGCAGTCAGGCTGTGTAAATTATTTGCAAGGTATAGTGGAAACACTGCCTAGACCTCAACCAGCATCAAACTCTGCAGCTCAAAGCTTTAAGCTGTTTACTTCAAAACCTAAATTTTAAATACATGACACCGCACACCAGAGACACCTCAAAAACTTGCCATTTCCTCAAAATCTACAGCCAAAGTTCATTTTACCATCTAGTATTTAGCAAAGAAATAATCTATGAATCTTAAATCTGAATAAGAAGCCAAGATCTCAGATTTGGTTTGCCAAGTTCCTTTATTGTGCAATTTTGAACATCTAGAATATGCTACATTGTGCTAGTGCTAAAGTTCTGCTGTACAAAAATAAGGAATTTATAGTTGACCTATACTACACAGTTTCACAACCTGTAACTGCAGTACATTTAACATACAGTCTCCACTAAATGAATACATTTATATTTTGATAAAACTATAGATACAGACTGAATGAACACTGAAGACACAACAAATGGAGTCGGTCTGCTACCTGTGTTTAATTTATTGGAATTATCTTGTTTCAATACACCTTCAACCCTCCCCCCAGTCTTTAATTTACTTTTAAACCTTCTACACATTTTCATGGCATCAAGTACTGGAAAAATGTACTTACAACCCTGAAATAAAGGATTCAAAAATGGGAATTCCATACAAAGTTTAGGAAAAAGCCAGAACTTTGTTCATGTGAAAATTAGGGAAGGAACATAAAACAGCTAACTTAAAATTATTTATCTCTATATAGGTATAAATACTGCAGGGATTATCTATTATGGAATGGTTTTATGTAAAAAAAAATGAGAACAGAAAAAAAAGGCTTAGACAAGTTTCTTTTTAGAGTCAACATATCAATAACACATATTAGTGCAAATAATAGCAACACATTTTGGAACGACTGATTACTTCTACCATGAAATTCACATGATACTTTAGGAGTAACATTGATTTATTGCAAGTAATGGCACAAGGATGCTTCTCCACACTTGCTGCTTCTTCCATTATTTGTTGCAGCTACAAATCTGGACCACTAACACATCAGGAGAGTCTGAAGTGACATGGTAAGTAGAAAAGTTTCCAGGTTTTTAAAAATCAGAATCATCTCTCCTTATTCAAGATGACCAACATTAGTAAATCCTATTCAGTCTTAAATTTTGCACTAGTTCTTAACAGTATAAAGGTATATTCTGGGCCGAGGGGACAAATATACATCCAGGAAAAAAAAAAAGCACATTAGAAAGGATCGACTCTCATTACTTGCTGGACTTCACTGAGTACTGAAGTGCATAAAAATAAGTAATATGCATTTTGACCAAGTCTCCAGCTTAATGAATTTTAAGTTTAAATTGATATTACAGATTAGTAAGATCATTCTAAAAGTACTCTTTATATTTTTTAGTTCCTTCAAAAATCCTCCAAAAATCAGGCTTTTAAAGTTAAGCACTGCCACTCTTATAGTATCCTAAGACAAGAGCAAGATTATTCACTGTAGTGTATAAAGTTTCAGATGCTGCAGCAGTCCTACCTTACTAGTCAATAAGGCATTATCCATTTACTTCAGTAACAATGCAATGGCATAGGAATTAAGTTAAATATAAGAAAGTTATCAACTCCTGTTCTTGAAGTTCTGCCTTAGTTCAGGCCTTTCAACTTTCCTCATGCAAAAGTCCTAAAAGGCCAAATTCTGCAAACATCTGATACAAATCACTGCTAGGTTGAGTAGTGTTTACTAAATATTAATTTAAATAATATTTTTGTGCAACAATAGACAAAAGATTGAGGATAACTCTAAAATTTAAGCAAAGACCCTTGAGGAGAAGTACAATATATTTCCTCAAGTTGTTCAGACATCATCCCATTAAATTAGTATTAAAGTGCTTTATAACTACATACAGAATCCTTCTGCCTCTATGCAATTATCACACTTTGCTCATTCCTGCAAATTTTCTATTTGTATAAATGCAAAGTACCAGCAGCCAAATTCCTTGTATGTACCATAATCACATGCAGGTCCAGTGTTTAGGCTTTTCCTTTATAAAATGAAGCAGCTGTACAAAAATGCCAGCTTTCTTCACCCTAATATTCCTAGGGTATGATGAGGCCAGCTGAAGATGCTGCCTTGGCTTCATCGTATTTTCATATTCCAGGTCACGTGTTTGTCTGAACTCAGACACAATATCTAAGATAAGAAGGCAGTACTTGCCCAGATGAGGAGAGTTACCACACTGTGAATTAATGTGTGAATGTACAGCACACTTGTACTTCACCAAACCTGTGGGTGGGCACACACAGAGAGCTGCTCACATGCCTGGTGCAAACCTGGGGGGAGCCATCTGACACTTCCCTCCTGTGATATTCCTGCACTGGGACATTCCTGCCACGCTGTCAGGGACATTCACACCAGCGCTGACTGTGCACCAACCTCTCCTCTCAGGCAAGTGTGCAGGGTAAAGCACAGAAATGTCTGCCTGGGCATTTGCTCAGGGGCAGAATAGATGCAGTTTGCAGAGACCTGGCAAGTGAGGCCTTTGAAAAACGTGGTACTTTCTGCAGGAGCACCTACACAGCTTGTAAGTGCTTTAAAAATTGCACATGGGTTTATCTGAGCCCACAATTCCCATGCAGGCAAGTTCTCTGAGAAATTTTTGGAGCTGCACTGTGTTACCTTCATGCAAATTAAGGAGGATAAAAGCACATCATGTACTCCTCTAACTTACTAATCACTGCTACCATAGCTGTGGAGAACTCTGCCTATCGTGCCCTGTGTGCTATTAAGGATTCTTGGGAGTATACACACACATAACTAGACTTGTAACATATAGAGGAGTCCACTTCAAAAATAGACTTAACCTATGCAAATAATGCATACAGCATGTCTTAGATTTCAGAAACAAACTCCAAGCTGTAGTTGGTTTTAAATATCAAAAGGCACTATAAATGCAGTTTTAATCAGAAATTATTTGATTGATTGATTTCAAACATCATTTTTATGTGATCCAAAAGCCCCAGATTCGCAGTTTCAATTTAAAGTTTAAGAACTCTTGAAATACAAATTTAAAGAAAAATTTTTAAGTTACTATCAGAGTAAGATAAGTTCCCAGCTTTTGTCATGAATGCATAAAGATTAGCTTTGACAAATTTCTGACCTACTTTCAAGTAAGTAAATATGTAAGTAGGTGCTCAAAGATTACAGCAATCAAGTTGTAACCCTACTATTACTCGATAATGAAATATTAGGGCTAACTGATTTGTATTTAACTATATGGAAAAATAGCACTCAAACTACCATCTTCACAGACACTTTGTAAGACATTCTGATTATTCCATTTAACTCCATGTAACAGGAACCAGGATTCACTGGTCTGAAGCTAGCTAGTGCTGTCAACAGTCAGGAAGAACACTGACCATAAATGAATTCTCTGCCATCCTGAATAATTTTCAGGGCTACAAGCTGCTGCACTTTCATGGCAGAACTTTTTCAGGATATATATGAGTGCCTTTTTCAGAGGTACACAGGATGGCCAATGGCACTTGAAGATCTATTAAAAAGCCTGTATGTGTTAAGGGTTTAGTTGTCGGAAGGGGAAAGGGGCCAGGGGTCTGTTTAGAAACAAAGTTACTTATTTTTTTTTAAATGATCCACCTTCTACTCTGCTTTCCAGGTACTTGTCCAATTCTGCCTCTCTTTTCACCGCCTCTGGTGATACCTTTGGTGCATTCGGAAAACAGATCAATATCACACTCATGTTGTCTCGACTTCCCTGGTGGAAAAGAAAAAATTATTTGAGAAATGTATACACACCAGGCTAAACACATATCAAAGCATTTTAAACATAGAAATTCACAGATCATATGGTATCAGAATCCAACTTTCACAATTATGAATTAATATTATCATTAGAATTAATCTTCCTGTACCGCTTACAGAATCCCAGGCTCATTCATTCAGTACCACTCTTAGGACATTGTTTTTTCCCTCTTTTATGGTCTGAAGACTACATGGAGCCAGTTATAGACACCCCATTATTGTCTAAAAACTGACATTAGTAATGAGTGATATATAATTACAAAGTTGTGTTCCATCTTGTTTTAAGTACCATCCAAGCATTTTGGGAAAACAGCTGAATGGCTGAACAAAACCATTACTGCTCAAAAGCACTAATCAGAAAGGTGCTGAATTCAGACAGTGCTGAATATTTTCATTTAAAACAAGAAAAGTTGCAAGTGAGAGAATATTTTAGAAAACCAGCTGTAAGATACCCAGGTATTTACAAAAAATGTTTACATTTAAAACCAAATAAAGGAACCCCATTACTTGAATATTTAAAAATACAAACACATTCTGCTTATGCAAAGTAACTGTTTGGTTTACTTTCAATACCCCTATGCTTTGGCTACAAACATGAATCCATAGGCTTAACTTTTAACACTAATTAACTTCACTGATATCAGCAAGATCAAGAACAAGCCAGTGTGCAGAACAACAGTATATAGGTATGGGGAGGTGCTGACAGTTGGCTCCTGCAAAGCTTACAGCACCCACAAGCCACCGTTCCTCTCCTGGTATTTGTTTTTAGGATTACCAAACAAAAAATGTAAACAAAAATATAACCATTATCGATCTGCCAAGGTGCAGGTAAGCAATTACAATTTTCCAGATGGGAAGCAATGATCCTGTTAGCCACGTGAGAAGAGCAGGGATGTTGTCTTGCTTCTTTAGAAAAATGCTGGCTTTTTTACTCTCTAACTCCCAGTTTTCCTTTGCAAAATAAGTATCAAGCTATGAAACTCAGTAACTGCATCATACTGAAACTTATTAATACAAAGTAGAAGTTAATGCAGACAAAGTTACATAGTTTTGTAAAAACAAATAGTCTCATCTTCAACTGATTTCAGAGCTGCATCACACAACAGTGAATAAGAAATATAGTAATTAAACCAAAATAAAAACTAACTTAGAAAGCCAGGTCTTCAAAATATTAAGGCAAGGTCCACTGATTCTGCATTTATCTTGATGTAAATATGACAGTAATGTTACTACTATGCGCCCAAGAAAGGAGGGGAACATCAGGAAGGGGAAAAATACTCTCTAGCCTGATTAAGTCTTAAGAGTTAAGGTTTTGTAAAGTATGCTATGAAACAGAAAAGGGCAGTTATTGTCTTTAGCTTGCCCATAAATTCCCATCAGCTTCTACTTTTCCACTGATCACAGTGTATCTGTACATGATTATAACCCCTTAATCAACCGAAACCACCAGAAAAACATTGTTTCTGTGGTGTGTTCCTTCCCCCTCTGTCACCATTTTTGTAGGAAACATGATCACTGTCAAAGTCATGTTACCATAAACCATTGAATATTTATAGACTGGAAGCAAAGTTATTATTAACTTGTTCATAAACTTCTAATAGTGAAAACACAGTAAACTCCTTCTCTCAAGTCTGGCTACCTTGTACAAGCAGGTGTCAACTATCTCATTGCAAACTTTCTCAAGGTCATCAGTGACTTCAAGTCTGGATCTTACAAAGTCACACAGCTCTTCATTTCCCATAACATCCCAGATACCGTCGCAAGCCAGGATGATGAATTGATCATCTTCTTCTGATCTCTCAATTTCATAAACTTCAGGCTCAGGTGAGACCAGCTGTTCTGTAGGGCCTTTCCCATGGACACATTTGTAATCAAAGTCCCCAAGTGCCCTCGAAACAGCAAGGGAGCCATTCACACGCTGAATCATTACAGAGCCACCTGCATTCTGTATACGCTCCTTCTCCAGAGGGTTACTTGGTTTGTGATCCTGTGTGAAGAAGTGAACCTTCCTGTTTCGACAGAGCAAACCTCTCGAGTCTCCACAGTTGATGAAGTATGTGTGTTGGGGAGAAATCATGACACCCACAGCTGTTGACCCACTTCTGTCTGCACCATGCTTCTTCTCAGAGATGACTCTCATGTGTTCATCAATCTGCAGAAAACCTGTTCTGATGCCGCACTTTACACTTTCCACAGATGGTGGCCCATCTGGCCCTTTAAAATCCTGGTTGCTCGTGATGTGATCTAATAAATGCTCACAGCAGTACTTGGCAACCTGTGATCCAGCGTGCCCATCATAGACAGCAAAAAAGGACCATCCATCAAGTCCATTTGGCAAACCAATCACAGCCGTGTGTGCATCCTCCATTTCCACACGCCAGCCTTGCATACTGCTCAGACCGTAACGCAGCCCATTCCCCTGCCCCTGGGCATTATGCTTCTCCATCTTTGGCTTGTCTAAAAATGCTCCCATGGTGACCTCCCTTCAGTTCTACAAAGGAGAAAAAGAAAGAATTATTAAGGTATTTCATAAATGTCTCATTCAAAAATCCTGTTGGAAGATACTAAATAATGGTATAAGTAATGTTGACCAAAATACACAGCTTTAAAGCTGATTTTTCTGTGTCTCTAGTAAATTTGCATTGCTTTCATCTAATTTGAACAAGGACACTACCACTAGCTGAACTGCACTTTTCATATTTCTGTATTTTCAGCTGTTTTACTTGAAAAATTTATATTCACTGTCATTCATGGTTCTGACAAAAGCCTCTAATAGAACTATGTATGAAACCAGTTTCAAAGAGGACTTGTTAACTGGCACATATCTGAATGGCTGTTCCCTGCAGCTACTGAGCCATGAAAGAGTTCAATGTTTCCAGGACACTGGCATTCCCTAGATCCCTACCTGCTGGCCACAAATTCCTGCTAACACGGCTTTTCTGGTACTGATGAGAAAATGAAAGCAAACTGATTAGGTTTTTTTTCAAGAAGGGGGTTTCAGGATTTTTTGGGTTCGGTTGTTACTTGTTTTTTTTTAACAGATAAATGACAAGAATGACTAAGAGGATGCCAGAGTCTGCATAAAGGAAAAAGCAACACTGGATAAACTAGCAGCAGGACTGGGAAGGAAGAGAGCAGCTGTCCCTTTAGGCAGCAGCAAGCCATTAGTTTGGCTCAGCCATCTTGTGAAAGCTCATCCTTAGATTTTCGGTTAAATTACGCAGCAGCTTCTCAGATGTCTGTGCTGCAGATTTACTTAAAACCCTCGTGTATTCATGCTTCACTTAAAGGCAACTGCCCCTGACAAGTCTGATGAAATCTGTTTGGAAATAAAATCACACGTATTGTATATTCTTGTGTGAATCAAGATTCAAGCCAGACCCATACACTGCACACCCTCTCCTCCTTGGGATGTGATGCAGCAAATATTCATGCTTAACAGAATAAGAGTTATATTTGCAGGCAGTGTAAACTGACTGGTTTATCTTCATGGTTTTCACACCCTAACCATCCAACCCACCCTTCTAATCCACATCACTTTATTTGTGCACTCATTATTAAAAAATCATACAAAATAGGTCACACATTTTACATACTTGCAAATTATGCCTTGGGAAGCATCAAAGAATCCTCAAATCATTGTTATACAATACAAAGTAATGGAACAAAACTATGAGCTTTACTATTTGAAGACTGTGGACAAAAATTAACTGTGAGAAGAACCTCAGAAACAGATTTTACTTGAGGCCCCAACTAACAGCTGCACTAGCAGAAAAATCAGTACACCAGGGGTTTTAGAAATGTTTAACTTGACCATGGAATACATTTGACCAATTTTCTAAGTGACAACATCACGTTTTTGTAACATGCTTTTACTGCAATATAGCACCAGCCATTAGTGACACCATATATCCAACAAAGCTCTTCACACTGTCTCTTCCAGCCACTGTCAACCTTTCTGAAACATCTGTGTTAGAATAAACAGTCAAGGAATGTTTATATTTGATCTCACCACAACAGTGATTCAAATGTGAGGCACAGGGACTGGTTATGCACTCTTTGGCTCGCACGCTTTGTTAACAAAAACAAAACACATACTTGAGCTGTATGGGGATGGCAGCAGTGATTCACCTCTGCTTCTCCTCACCCCAAACCCTGCTCTGGAGTTCTGTCTCTCAAGTGAACACAGAATACTGATGCCCAAGCAAGCTGCAACTAACCAACAAAACAGAGTGTGCACAGTGTGTCTTGTGTCCCAAGCACAGGCAGGAGGTTCACATTACTGCAGTTGCTAGGAAAAAGATACGACTTAAGACTTTTTTATCTTCACATGCAACTCTAGTGAAGTCAGAGTGATCAAAATAATTACAGAACACTGCTATAAATCACATGGGGAATTATTTTGCTGAATAATACTTTTTACTCATTCTATGATAGGAGCAGAGTTTAACACTGAATGCTCTCTTTGTTGAGATCACTTAACAGAATACAGATATTCAACTTTTTCACCTTAATTTAGAGCTCAAAAAGCAGAAATTGCCCTGGCAAATATACTTTAGTGAGGTATTTGATATTATTGCTGTATAAAACAGAGAAACATTAAAAACAGGATATAGTTACCCTGACCACAAACACTGTTGAAATCTGGACTAAAAAGGGCCATTTTTCTTCTAATCTCTCACTTTAGTGTGTACACAACATTCAGAGCTCTGCTGTATAAACTGTTTGTCCAGCTCAGTAGTTTGTCATGTAAATTAGAAAGACCTACAGACAGTCTGTGTGAAGTTCCAACAACTACAAAACTGCCAGTACACCTTCTAAATTAACAAATCACTCTCCATTTAAATACCAAATTGCCTTATCCTTTCCCAGAAGGCAACCTGAAAGCTGGTGGTCTTTCAAGCTAATAAGCTTCGTAGGTGAGATGTTGATCCAGGATTCTTCAGGGGTGAGAGCTGCCCACCATGGATGAGAATACAGCCAGGCAAAAGGAAAACCACAATGTGGCCATGGAACAACTCCTTTAGAAACTGCCCACAGCATGAAGTGATCTCCTTCTGAAAACTGCAATAACAGACTGCAGTTGTCTTCCCTGCCACACTCCAGCTAACCAGCCTTTCACCAGAACAGCAGTCTAAACCTGCAGAATAGGCCAGGTTTTCAAAATCTTCACTCTATCTGCAGAAAAAGCATTGTTTACTTGTGGATAGGATGAATGTGCCAGACTTTTACGTTTTTTCCAGAATTTCAATTCTCATTCAGAAAAATTTCAGTTAAAACTGACCAGTCTGGGAATTCTGATGAATTGGAGAGTACCTGCTACTTTTCTCCCCATACCCTCAATGTGTAGTTAAAATCTGAAGAATTTCAAGAGTCTTAGCTATGAACAAAAAACCTTAGTTTTACAAGAAGGGATGGACACACACAGAGAAATGCTGACATAAGAAAGCCATGCCTCCTTCATACTAAAATACCTTTTAGACCTGTTTTTGAGCCCATATCTACAGAAACATCTTTCACACACCAGTGCCTACCTAAATTATGAGCACATTTGTCATTCTTTGATGAGGTGCTTTGTGCACTACAGTGACTGAGTTGGAATGACACCTTTGGTTAAGCACATAACTCCGTATGCAAATCTGATTAACCTACAGCAGTGCAAGTGCCCAAGTTACAGCATGACTTTGTTATGTAAAAACACAGACCCAAAACAGACTGCATGCAATGCATGCAATACATAAAACAGATCCTGAACATGGCCTAACTCCACCTTTCTTTATGTCTTTAGTCATCTTTTTAAGAGGAGCCCTCATTTTATGATCTTTATTCTCCAAATAATTTTACTATCGTAATCCAGTCACATATTTCTACAATCATGTCAGAAAACTGCAGTCTCATGGCAGGAGACAGAACCAGCCCTCTACTCTGGAAGCCTCAACTTTTGGGATGCTTAAATAATGCACATATGTACTGAAGGAAACAGACCCTCTTCCTATTAAAGGCAAAGTAGGAGAAAAGGCACTTTAATCATGAAGTTTAGTGGCA
Source organism: Toxostoma redivivum (assembly GCA_013397375.1). NCBI lineage: Eukaryota > Metazoa > Chordata > Aves > Passeriformes > Mimidae > Toxostoma > Toxostoma redivivum. Next base: position 10,289 of record VXBI01013153.1, on the reverse strand, counting down.
AACATACACCACCTTTTCTTTCCTTAAAGAAGGACCATTCTGAACAGTACTGTAAGGGTGGTACCTTGTAAAAAGGTCAGAGATGCAACATTTTCCTCCTAAATGGTGACTCTCACATATCAGCCAGTGCTACAAATGCACAGCCATCAGCCAAGCAAGTTTCAATTTTAATCTGATTTTTGGATCACCATTACTAACTTCCATTAGTTTTAGGTCCTAAAAGAGAAGAGCTTTCTGCAACCAAAGTTTCTGGATTTTGGCTCTGAAGAATAGAGAGGCATCTGAACAAAGCTAGATGTGAAAATGGACTCCTGTGAACGGAAATGAATGTGCAGGGGATGCATCTCTGCATCTACAAGTGCATTTTAACCACAATTTCTGAAACACTGATTTTGTAGAGGTCAAACTGAAGGACAGCCTCTCCAGCAAGTGCACAGAAAATTCAACTTGCAGTTTGCAGACAGAAAAGTAAGAATACTGTACACAGCCTAGAAAAATCAACACAAATAACAAGATCTTGGATAAAACACAAGAGTGCCAAAATTCAAAGGACTGCAGCATTAGAACAAAACTGAAATAATGAATGGAGCATGCCAAAGAGTCAGTAGCTAAACTCCTTGAAAGTAGATGCAACTGGAGAACAGAGTGGCAAAGAAAAAGGAGGGTAATTAGTATACCAGGCCATGGACAACCATGGACAACCACAGATACATCACTGGAATGCATGAAATCTCTTTGCCCCTTCATTTGTTCCTCAAATTGTGCTATCCAGGCAGCACAACTGTTATGCTTTCTGCTACACAGGAAAATAAATTTTACTGTTTTGCTATTTGCTTGTTCATTTGCCTGAAGGTTCAAATGAAGATAAGTCCTAAATGGTTCACAAAGGACAGTTAATGCAACTCCACATACCCCTACAAAATACAGATTTATTTTTCCAAAGAATTTGAACAAAGATTTGATCATTTTGTCCAAGAAAACGAACCACCCCCATCTGAAACTTTCCCTTGAATAATATGTAAATTAATAATCCTTTTTAAACAATGCTCAAGTTGTATTCATTCCAGTAGGATAAGCTGCTTACATGAACCACACTGAAGTCACAGGCACTTGTTCTAAGCTGAGAAATACCCCCACACTCCAATTTCCTGGAACAATTCTCTCAGTGACATTACACTCCATGTGTTGTAATGAGGACCACAGAGAAAGATTACAACCTTTACTTGAACTACAGGACACAGAGCAAGTCACCAAATTATACAGACTGCTACTGACTAGAAAAAGGGCATTTGTTCACTTCAACTCCAGCCTGATCCACAGTACTTTTCCCTCTGCCTTAAGTAGGCTGGATGCAGTAGCAGACAGCATGTAATGGTGCAAACGTGGAAACATTTTCAGAAGTTACAGCCTGTTGAATGAAAAACTGACAGTACATACTGGATGCCCCAAATCAATTAATTTTAACAAACAACATGTCAGAGAACATCCCAGGGATCGGAAGAATGACTAAAATAAAACAGAACACGCAGATGAGGAGACATAATTACACCACAGTCATGGGCTGAATGAAGTCATGAAAAAGCTTCTTGCCAATGAAACTATTTAAAAACTATTGAAGGCTATATGACTGAGTTCTGGCACTCACGGTTTGAAACATCAATAAAACACCAAAAAATTACAGTTGATGTTTCTGAATGTGTACTTTCAGACACAGACACATGGCCAGCTAGGAGATGTGAACTGTTTATGAAAAAGAAGTAAAAGAAATAAAAGACCGAAGTGGGGCTATTTCAATAAACACAGACTAACCTACAATTTCCCCACCAGAACATTTGTTTCTTGGGGATGCAACTGTAGTCTGTGTTATATTTCAGTAAGACAACTGCAAAACAAAGAACATAAACTACCCATATGGGTAAGAAAATTTCTAGTAACATCAAGAACTTTTGGTTTAGGACAGATGTAGGAGGTATGGTTTGTGGCTGACAAAAAAAAAAAAACAAAACAGAGGAAGCAAGTTAGTAACTCCATGTGTATGAAGGAAAGTATGAGCTGTTCCAAACTTCTCCAACTTACCCTCCCTCTCTCCCACTAGTTAATATGTGATGGCTTTAACAATTTCACAGCATAGCAGAAAATACTAAATCATTGCATCTCTGATGCAAACATCTATGAGCTCTGACCTCTTGATAGCTGGTCGACAGGCGCTGCCATTTCACTGAACTAAGCTTGTTTGGAGAGCTGGTTTTTTTAAACATAACTTCTGCTTAAAATCCCTTCTCCTTGCTAGGAGCTGACAGCCTTTCCAAACGTGTCCCTGTACTAAGCAGCAAAATATTTTATCCCACACGGTGTGTATGGCAGGGCAGGTAGGATTTAGGAGAGGATTATTAAAGCCTTCTGGTACACAGAAGGTAACCATTTCTAAGTTAACACCCTCCCTCCAACAACATGTTTCAGCTTCTTCTTAAAACATTATTTTCTGTTCCTACCTACCTTTCCTGCAGACAACTAAACCTGTTCCAAGGTTAAATGAGAAGCTTCTCAATATGAGTGTATTTTGGCCGAGGTTCAAACTCTCTCCAGCAGAAACATGTGCAATCTGATTTTTGCAAAAGAAGCCCTGGACATTGAAATGGATAATTCACAAATTGTTCCTTCAGAAGTTTGAAAGATGGTGATGTAGTTTCAAGAATTCTATATGGAGTTAATTTTGCAATCTGGTCAGTTATGGAAGAAACTGAGTTCTTTCCAGAATCAGTAAGACCACTTGGGATGAAAAAACCACTACATTGATTCTGAGAGGAGATACAACTTGCATCCATGAATGCCAGTCACTCATCAGGATCCTAACATGACTGGCACCCTCAGAACATGATTAAGTGAGTATTTCTTGGCCCAGATAGAATTCTTGCTTCTTTCTAAATATCTGTACTACAAATTAGAAGTGGGAAGGCGTAAGAAAAAAAAAACCACATCAGCATCAAAGTATGAGCAGCCCAATCACTATGAAAAACTATGTAGACAACCAAAATGGCACTAACAAGAACTATGAAAATCAATGAGGTAGCTCTGCATAAATTCATGTGCTGCTGTCTGAACAGCCTGAGAATGAAAACACCAAGGTCCTTGCTTGAAAGCATTAATAAGCAGAAAACATGCCCATGCTGGTGCTGAGTTCAGCACCTTTCTGGTTATACTTCATTTTCCAAAGATTTCTTACTTAGAAGTGTTGGAAGATAAACAAAAGACACCCATTTTAGACAAAAAGCTTAGACAACTGCTTTGTTAATAGTGCAGAAATTCCTGCAGGCTCCAGCCAAAATTCAGAGTCCCATTGAAAGCAACAGAAAAAAAGAACTGGAAGATCCAAGGAAGCTGCAGTCTGTGTAGACAGAACTTGGGGGAAAGAAAGTGCTTCAGTTTATATATCAATGAGATGCAATAAGATTCAAATTTTCTGAAAGAGCAAGGCAAACAAGTGAATTTAAGGATTCCAACCAAGCTGCTCATGACAGAAGGAATACGCAGTGCTAAACAGCCATTCCAACAGAACTCCACACAGCAACAGTCTCACCACAAAGAAAACATGGGTGAAAAGGAAACAGAAAGAGACAACCCAGAAGAATGGAGCTATAGTAAGTCATAAAAGTTGAATTACAATTTTTTCCAGTATTTGTAATACCACGAGTGCTCTGCCAGTGTCATTTCTCGTCATAGCAGATCATTTCCCCACTCCTGAACACTGTGGGCCTGACTAAAAATTCCTAATTGAGTACAAGTCACTTAGAGTGCAAGAATTTCACAAATCTGAACATATCAAATAATAGCTAAAACTTTCCTTTTCTCTAAATTTCTTTTTTTAATCTCTTATTTACAGATTGAAGCCTCAATATCTTCATTCACTGTCAGTTTTACCAATCAAACAATACCTGCCAAAAAAAAAAAAAGGAAGTTAAAGATTCACAGAAGAACATTTCCTTTAGAGGAAGGCTCACATAATTCCACTGCCATTTCTGTGTCAAAGGAAAAAAACAAACCTAACCAAACAAAAAGCATTTACTTTTTGTATCAAGTTCAGCTAAACCTATTCAGAAAGATCAAGACAACTAGCCCATCCTGTCCCTACCCAAAAGAGTGAAGCTATTAGGGTAAAGAGCCTCTAGACCAGAATGGCTTTTTACCATGACTGCTCTGGTTGTTCAAATGCAACCAGAGTGAAGTCAAGCTATTGCCAATTTCTCTTTGTCAATGTTTTAGCTAAGTGTTAAAATAAACCAGGAAAAAGATGCTCCATGGAAAAAGGTCCCACTGAGACTCCAAAAACAAAGGGAGGCTTGAATAACAATAATTGAAAAATCGACAAAACAGCAACTGTATTAATTGAACTATTCCTGAAATACAGGAAAAAATTTACACTCACAGTCACTCTCAGTTCAGGAAACTGCCATGTTTTTACAGTTGATGTTTGTTGCCTGTGGTAATGTGTACAAATTCTTACAGAACCCCACCATCCCACTGTTGTATTGTTGCACTGATAATCTCACCACAAACACCTTAAAAATTTATTTCAAGAAAATTTATTTCAAGAAAACTGAACACCTGGAATCATCTCTCTACTTGCTCTTTAATTTTTCCTCTCTGCATTTCTACTTGCTCACCAATGTCACTGCTCCTTTTCAAAACTAATTATTTAAAACTTTCAAACTTCAGATCTTCCTAACTTCAACAAGAAGCACCAGCCAACTGTTTATGGTTTATCTTATGAGCAATTTATTTTAACAATATGGCAGAGTGAAACCCAAGTGAAAATAAACTTTATACAGATAGAGCTTGGGAGTAAAATAAAAATAAACTATTTTGATAAAACACAACCAGTATGCGTGTGTCCAATAATTAGAAGATGATGTTTGCATGAAGGCCCCAAAACTTCCTGTTTAGTCAAGCACTCAATATTATGAAATAATACACAAGCAATTTCCCAGATCCTTCACTTTACATGAAAACATTTGTGGGGTTCTAATCTCAGCAACATTAACACTATTCTGGTGAGGATACAGGAAAAGCAGCATACAGGAGAGACTTGAAACCTGATGACTACACACGGGAATAAAATGGCAATAAAATAGGAAATGTTCTGAAGTTACAGCTGTAACCTGGCTTTGCTTGCAAGGAAATGACATCAAAACTATGCCAGAAGCACATTAAGGCCTGGAAGTCAAATCCTCAAAGCTTAGGAAAAGCTGGAGTTTGCTCATTTGTACACACACAGAGCTTTTATTTACAAAGTTATTTCACTCTCACGTCCCCAGCATTCCTATCTCATTAAAAGAAGAAGGACAGAGGATGACTGCTGCAATAAAATAGATTTTTCGCCTAAGACTACATAAAAATATAAAAAAGAAACCAATGAAAAAAACAACCCTATTGTTCTTAGCCTTTTATGCAGACAGAAGCTTTCAGGACAGAAGGCTTTCCCCTGAGGGGTACACTGATTGCCAAGTTCACTATCACTACCAGCAAAGAGGTGATTTGCCCATGATAAATCAGGCAGTAAAGGTGCTCTTCTCACTCCAAACCAGAGTTCATGACAGCTCTAAACATTCTGGTCACTTAATGAGGACACTGTTGAATTCAATTGTTCTTCAAAAATCAAAGCACTGCTAATGCCAGCACTTCCTAAGCTTACAGGGCCTTGCTCTGCAGTCTCAGAATGGTTTTTTACAGAGAGCAGCAGCAGTTGATTTTTAACAAGGGTCTGTCCAAATACTTACTGTAATTGACTGAGGGAACTAGAAAATAATTTACTGACAGCAACTGATTCTTTCTTCATTAAATTTTCCTACAATTTAATGCTAGCTGCTTAACCAGCCACATTTTTCCACATTCTGCACTCCTTTCCAAAGACTGGGTTTTACTTAACAGCTGGAGAATTCCTTAAACTCATCTCCAAACACAAAGAGCTCAGGCACAGTTTGCACAGTTCTTGTGGCTACTGCATTTTAGGGCATTTCTAAAGAAAAGATACCACAGAACTTAATGGACTTGATAGCTATGATATATGGTCAAGAAGAATACAGGCTACCATTCGAATTTCAGATGACAAGGAGAGTTAGCAGTAAAAATGAATTGCACACATAAGATACAGAAAATCCTTCAAGTTACAGCTGAGACCCAAACATGGGAGCACATTTCATTCTCTAGGTCACAATCCAGCAAGGCATTTAAGATGAGAGCAACATCACAAATCTGAGTAGTCCCACATAATTCAGCTGCACGTGGTGTATCACCATAAGCATACTGAAGTGCTTTGCTTTATTTAAACTGCAGCTATCAAAATACAAGTAATGTTACACTTGAGTTTCTTGGGTTTGTAAATTATTATCTTAGAAGACTTTAGAGACCTTTTTATCTACTAAAATATTCTTACTTTTGAGAACTAGCCTGTTAGCAATGAAGAGGCTAATGTACTTTTTCTTTCCTCTGTAAACTGCATTTCTCTACATTTCAATATTGAAATATGGTTAGCTAGTTTTGCTTTTTCCTTTGTAGCACTCTTAGATGATCTTTGGATACACATAGATATATACTGCTATAAAGTTTACACTCTAAATGGTAGAAGTGTACTTCATTGGAACTGTCAGCAAAAGAAGTTTTTATTCTGTTGTTCTAGTCATATATAAACACCTTTTGAGAAGAGCTGTTAAAAAAAAATCTGAGCAACTGTTTAATGTATTTATAAACACACTCTTGTTCTGTAGACTCCAACAGGCAACTGAAATATCCATTAGTGAATTGTACTGGTATTTGTGTTTAAACACAAACAAAATAAACAAGAAAAAAGACAGCAACTTGACAGAAATCTGTAACTCAGTATGTGGTTTAACACAGAGCAGAGTTTAGAGACAAATACAGAAAAGCAGACCTTGCAGCAGGGGTTTAACACCAGTAACACCCAGGAGTTACTGCCTCTATCCAGGAACAAAAATCAGGCTATTCACTCCCATGGTATCACACTTGCTTTCTCCTCCAGCCCCGATCACAATTCCCTTGATCTAAACATTCTTCTCAGTCTTAAGAGTCAAGTGATTTACTCTAGAAATACAAAATCTTAATAAATGCTAAATTGTTCCCTCATAGACAGAGAGCAACATAAAGAAGCTACAAGTAGAAAACGTTATCTCCACTGTGATGTGTACCACATCATGGCTCAAATATATGAATCCTCCTTTAAAATATTTTTTAGCTCTGGTGAATGGAATGTACATAAAATGCCATAAAATGTACATTTATGCACATTCCCTGGATCTTCTAAATATCCTAAGAACTCTGTCATTTTTTCAGGGATTACATATTGTATACACAGACTTGATACTTTGCATTTGCCATTCATTCAACGAAGAGGATTGTAGTTAAGCATGTGTAAATGTTACAGAAGTTTATTTCTTATCCTAGTATTCTAAACTGAAATTTGGATCATGTGATTGAAACTACAGAGATCATTAAGAGATTGGCAAGTATTATCCAAAAAGAGATTAATTTCCAAAAGAACAAATGAGACTACAACTTGCATCATTTAGAAAGAAACAGATGATACGTCAATTTTTTTTATAAAAAACTAAAAGTCAAGTATGATTTATGAGAAAAGAGAAGCAAAAATTACAAAGGTCCACATGCTATAGTAAGAATAAATGCAGTTTGGCTCAAGTTTAACTATGATAAACCACTATTGTCTTGACTTCAAACATTATTACTATTCAAGTCTTTAAAAAGTCTCTGGTTTGCAGAGACAAAATGAAAACAGTTATTTTACAGTACTTCCCATTCTAAAACTTGTTTACTTATCAGCACAACCTGCATCATTCCATTACTTAATTGCAATGCTGCTCTGCTTAGCCAATTACGTAAGTATTTTGTACATCAGAACAGACCTGAACATGTAAAAATTAAGCCAATAGCAATGCCAACATTTTAGTAAGAAATATGCTATTCTTAAATTATTTATATTTAGGTCATCTCGTAAAAGCAGCTGCTTTACGTTCCCTAGTTCCACTAAAAACAAAAAGTGCAATAAGACCTCTTATTGACAGCTGCATTCAAAAACATACCAGTTACATAAGTTTGCAAATTATACTGTGCCAGAGTTAAATATCTAAGCATTTTAACGACAGTTCTCAAAATGCTATCTCAGCAAGAATGACTCAACTCCACTATATAAGCTGCACTCCAGATAAGCAACCAGCTTGATTTTATAGAAAAAAAAACCAACAAGACAACAACTTTTTAGTATTCTGCTTTAATTCAAATTGCTCTGAGTTCTGCTTGTTTGGACCTGCAAGCTTCACCAGTCATTTGGCATTTCCATCTCTCCTCACTTTCAACAAAAGTATCCCAAGCATACCTATAGACAGTTAAGGAAATACTTGGAAAACAGGTATAGTTTTCTACTGTACCTTCAGGGGAGACATTTACCTGACAATCACCAAGCAGAGGACTAAACCTGTAAACCAGAGCTAGGCCCTGCCTATGAGAAAAACACAGCTATGCCAGGAGAGAGCGAGAGGACAGACAGACTCTCTCCACGTTTATCCGAGGATTTTAACAGAGATCTCTGTGAGAAAACATTAATAACTGGCACGATGCATCAGCAAGTCTTTTAGTCCAGTCTCATATATAAAAGGGGGACCTAGAAAGGTCTGAGAGTGAAAACTTTTGGAGCAGCTAATGCTGATGCACCAATCCAAGCTGCTCTCCTTTAACACCTTCCCTTAGAACATTACTGTGGCTGGATAGGTAGAGTGCAAAACTTCCCTGGCCCACGTTTTCTCTGACATTATTCATAGAAAAAACTAGGAATAGCAACAGATGCAAAGCTATCAGAGAAGAAATGTGGCTGGAAATTACACAATACACAACTCACTCAGGGTCCTGAGTAACAGCAGCCATCCAGCCTTAATTCCATCAGTACATCACAAAATCTGCTTCAGCCACCTAATCACTGAAACGGCTCAGGAAAGTGCTACAAGGGCTCATATTTGGAAATTAATTTTCTAGAATCACAAGAGTTAGAACTTCTACTTTATAAATTGATTCTGCTTACTCTGATGCCAAATACCACAATCTAAGGAGAACGTATCACCTACCTTCTTTCCAGCTACTGCTCTCGTGATCTAAAACTGTCTTCTGCTTAAAAAAAAAAAATTAATTTCCTTTGGATGAAATGCTTTAAGGACCTTAAACCTTAAGGTTACCACAGAGGCCAGCCCAGTGCCCAGCACTTTCCCACTTGACAGAAGCTACAGCTCAAAAAATTTAGTTCTTCCCAAGTGCTACTATAAACTTAAACATTAGTTCTGTAGCCACAAAATTTTGCCATCCACATGGCAACACTACGAAATATTTTAACTGTACCAAATAAATACAAAAACATATGGAACAGATGTCTGCAAAAATCAATTCTCCTGAAACTGTCAACCTCCAGCCTGTCTTAACGTTGTATCACAGCTACTAGAATACAATCTAATGTAACAAAAAGGCCAGACGTATGCTCGGAACCTCAGGCATTTCACACGCAAGCCCAATTTACCCAGCACATCACCGCACAACTTTCTCACTGAGAACAGCATTTTCTTCCACGGACTTTTACCACGCACGCCGTGACAGATCACAGATCGTCAGCGCAACCTTTGCTCACGACATTGTTTTCAAAGGCACCGAAATCTCTCACAAACTTTAAACGCCCGAAAGGCGTTGGCGAGGAAAAGCCGCCCGCTGCATCACAATGTCACTATTCGGCGAGCGCTTGATGCTCCGACCCTCGCCAGGGTGGGGTGCTTTATAAATAGATGCGTGTTGTTTTTTTGTTTTTTTTCCCCCAGTCAGTGCCGTGCCCCGAGCGTTTGGGTGGCGATGGGAGAGAAGGCTGTTTATAGCCTTTATTACATGAACTCTGGGCGAGGAAAGGAGGGGGCAGGGAGAAAGGGAAAGCTGCTGCTCCTACCTGAGCCAGGC